>CABFWB010001499.1:0-15506 GCA_902151455.1 Timema bartmani
GGGGAGGTTCAACCTCAGGACCGATGTACTGATCTTGATTACAGTTGTAGTGTATTCTATACATAAGGTGTATGTTCATTTCAGTCGAACACTTTCAGTTAAATTTGAAAATGTTTTTAACTACAGTGTAAAGAACACGTCCTGTTAGTGTTTTCTTAGGACCCTAATCTAGCTGTACCCTAATAAATACAGCATCTCTTAGCTCTACGCTTATCAATTTAGCAGGATGTGGAGCTTTGTGAAAACATCCTAGTTAGTAGTTCACTTAGAAACAGCCGGGTCTGATGTCTGTAACGAAGCTGCTCTCCCAGTGAAGATATCAGCAGTTCAGTCTATAGACCGAGGCCATAGAAATTAAAAGAAATTTGCCAATTCAACTATATTTCTTACTACCTGTTGGGGGCTACGCTTATGAACTAGTGTATGCCACATTTGCTTGAAGGAAAATTGGAAAACAATTTAGAAAAGACCACACTCAATATACCCGACCAAAATTCGAACCCCAATCTATCCAACAGTCCAAAGGTTAAGGTTTGAATCCTGGATTAGGTGTATTAGTGAATGGTTTTTTAAGCTCCAGACATTCCTAGCAAAGGCAATAGGCCTATAGCTACAAGGGTGTGACATCATCATGTACCATTTATGATTTTTTAAAGAGAAAAAACATCTTCGAGTGGCATGTCAGAAATAGAGGTCAGGATACTGATGAGTAGAGAAGTTACTAGATAGTCTTTAACATAATCACACATTAGTTCTGTTCCAAAGACCGATATCAATGTTGATCGTGAAAAATATGTTTGTATTTTCTAAGCTGTTTCTTCCTATACCGTAGTCCCACTATTCGTGATGTCAGCCTAATGCTTGATAGACCTCTCAACCAGGATCCTTTAGACCTGTCTTCTTGACTACATAGTCAGGGTTCTTTAGACCTGTCTCCTTGACTATGTGGTCAGGGTTCTTTAGACACTGTCTCCTTGACTATGTGGTCAGGGTTCTTTATACCTGTCTCCTTGACTATGTGGTCAGGGTCATTTAGACCTGTATCCTTGACAACACGGTTAGGGTCCTTTAGACCTGTCTCCTTAACTATGTGGTCAGGGTCCTTTAGACCTGTCTCCTTAACTATGTGGTCAGGGTTCTTTAGACCTGTCTCCTTGACTATGTGGTCAAGGTCCTTTAGACCTGTCTCCTTGACTACACGGTCAGGGTCCTTTAGGCCTGTCTCCTTGACTATGTGGTCAGGGTCATTTAGACCTGTATCCTTGACTACATGGTCAGGATCCTTTAGACCTGTTTACTTGACTATGTGGTCAGGGTCCTTTAGACCTGTATCCTTGACTACATAGTCAGGGTTCTTTAGACCTGTCTTCTTGACTACATAGTCAGGGTTCTTTAGACCTGTCTCCTTGACTATGTGGTCAGGGTTCTTTAGACACTGTCTCCTTGACTATGTGGTCAGGGTCAGTTAGACCTGTATCCTTGAATACACGGTCAGGGTCCTTTAGACCTGTATCCTTGACTACACGGTCAGGGTCCTTTAGACCTGTCTCCTTGACTATGTGGTCAGGGTCCTTTAGACCTGTATCCTTGACTATGTGGTCAGGGTCCTTTAGACATGTCTCCTTGACTATGTGGTCAGGGTCCTTTAGACATGTCTCCTTGACTACACGGTCAGGGTCCTTTAGGCCTGTCTCCTTGACTATGTGATCAGGGTCATTTAGACCTGTATCCTTGACTACATGGTCAGGGTCCTTTAGACCTGTCTCCTTGACTATGTGGTCAGGGTCCTTTAGACCTGTATCCTTGACTACACGGTCAGAATCCTTTAGACCTGTCTTCTTGACTACATAGTCAGGGTTCTTTAGACCTGTCTCCTTGACTATGTGGTCAGGGTCATTTAGACCTGTATCCTTGACTACACGGTCAGAATACCTTTAGACCTGTCTTCTTGACTACATAGTCAGGGTCATTTAGACCTGTATCCTTGACTACACGGTCAGGGTCCTTTAGACCTGTCTCCTTGACTATGTGGTCAGGGTTCTTTAGACCTGTCTCCTTGACTATGTGGTCAGGGTCCTTTAGACCAGTATCCTTGACTACACGGTCAGGGTCCTTTAGACCTGTATCCTTGACTACACGGTCAGGATCCTTTAGACCTGTCTTCTTGACTACATAGTCAGGGTTCTTTAGACCTGTCTCCTTGACTATGTGGCCAGGGTACTTTAGACCTGTCTCCTTGACTATGTGGTCAGGGTACTTTAGACCTGTCTCCTTGACTATGTGGTCAGGGTCCTTTAGACCTGTCTCCTTAAACTACACGACCAGGATCCTTAAAACCAGGAGTGTCAAACTCGTTTGATCATAAGAGCCAGATTGAAAACTGAAAATAATAAGTGGGCCACATTTAAAAAAATTCAATATTGGCATCTTCCCAAGTCATAAAACTCAATCTAAAATACTTGTGACTTTAAAAAGAAAATTAGAACTATATCAAATGCTAAGGCTTACTATCTTTTTTTAAGAGAAATTTGTAACTTTTTTTTTCGCATCAAGGTGGAAGTGTTGGAGTTAAATCTGACATATATGACAGATTTTAAAATATAATCCCAAATGATGGAATTATATAAAGTTCATAAGAAGAAGAAGAATCAGCCCACATTGATTGTTGGTGCATCAAAAGGTCCACAAGCTGCACAGAATCATGGATCGAGCCACGTGCGGCCGGGCCCGCAAGGTGGACAAACCTACCTTAGAGCTATAATGTAAGTCAAGTAAAGTCAACATACTTGAAAACGGTAGAATTAAGAGAAAATGTAACAGCTTTTCTGTGGATAGTAAAGAAAACCACTTTAAGCATACCAAGCTGACATTGAGCTCTGATCTCACTGTCAGCAGGTGAATCCAACGTTTAGTCAGCATGTCAACTGATGTGAGTCAAATGTTTGAAATTGAAATGTACAGATCTTTCATGAAGGGGTCAAGATAGTGTTGAATAGGAATTGGTGAAAATTGTATGTGTAAAAAACCTGACCCAGTACACCTTAAAGAGATTTGAACTTAGTCCCTCCATATCTTGTGTATGTGTGTGTGTGTCTGTGTGTGTGCATGCATGTGTGTGCGTGTTAATACCTTGATATAATGTACCTTAATACCTTTTATTTTATATATATATATATATATATAATTACCTTGATGGATTACCATATGGTGTACCTTATAAGCTACACTATAGGGTAATACATCAATATACACAACTTATAAGCTACATTATAGGGTAATACATCAATATATACAACTTATAACCTATCTTAGGGTAATATATCAATATATACAGCTTATAAGCTACATTATAGGGCAATACATCAATTTATACAGCTTATAAGCTACATTATAGGGCAATACATCAATTTATACAGCTTATAAGCTACATTATAGGGTAATACATCAATTTATACAGATTATAAGCTACATTATAGGGTAATCCATTAAAATAAAGATTGTTTTCTTTAAGGTTGAATGGAGTGTAACTGATTAAATGTAGGTATTTTGTTTTGTTTTCAATAATCAAAACCTTGAATATTTATCGTATGTTTAACCAAGAACACACCCCAATATCCTGAAACCAATTCCATTTTGCACGGTGAGGTGTGAACAGCTAACGACCTCCTGCTCGGTGCTCGTGTTACAATATTTTACTTCTGGGCAGCTTAACTGTTTGGGAAAGGAGGTTTAATTTTTGCACCTGCTATTATTTATATTCACTTTAATAGAGTATTTAACAATAAAAAACTCAAAATGTTGGTTAAAT
This sequence comes from Timema bartmani, assembly GCA_902151455.1. Lineage (NCBI taxonomy): Eukaryota > Metazoa > Arthropoda > Insecta > Phasmatodea > Timematidae > Timema > Timema bartmani. The sequence goes on from CABFWB010001499.1 coordinate 3,809, forward strand.
GTTATATTATGGTGTGTATCATAATTATCAACAATGTCAAACTCCATTAAAACTTACTATTGTTGATATTAAATTATCCTGTTTAATTTGGTACATTTAACATTTTAGAATACAACCCGCCCATCACACACAATCTACCCCCACACAGATATAAGTAATGCATTTGGTGCAAACAAGAGCTTAATTGGTAAGATATTGATTTTATAATTGTTGTTTACAAGCTTTTCTTTCAAATAAAACAAGTTATGTTTAAAATATAGTTACATTTTTTTTCACACTTTCAAGTTTAAAATAGTGGAGATATATATATAGATATAGATATAGAAATATAGAGAAATATATAGAAAGAATAATTAAGTTTTTAGTTTAGTTTAGTTTTTTGAAATAACTCAAGACTTTTGAGTTAGTATTTTGCAAATATTTCATGCATACACACAAAAGATTAATTTAGGTTACATGTTTCATAAATAATTTTTCTATTTAGGTACTCACTTTGTGCTAGTTATACGTCAAGATGTTTAAATATTTGTTTTTGCTTTGGTTAAGTTATTACGTATAGGATCATAACATATACTGAAGTAAAATAATAGGTAAACATAAGTATATAAAATTGTCTTCATAGTTTAGAATATTAGGATTCGTACACCAACTTTTTTTTGACGACTAACCACCAATGCATTGTTAACTAATAATTGTTCTAAAACATATGTTTGTTATATATTATAGTGGTGTAGGAGTAAGAGTGAGATAGAAATATCTACTTGTGAATCAAGATGATTATATCGAAGGGAAACCCTCGATTTTAGTCACATAAAAGAGATCAGTTAAAGTGGGAAAATTAATAATAAATCATTTCATTCCAGAGCAAAGTTAGTATAGTGTATTATTTTAATTGCATGATAGCATTGTGTCAGTTGTGGATAATGCGGATAGCTTCGACTGGTAGATACTTTCACCAGTTACCACAATTAGATTCAACACCACATTTGGATAAGTGATGATTTTTCACAATTGTATAGAAACCCATAGTAGGCAATAAATCTTAAAATAAAATATATAAATTCCTGATTCCTAAATATTTAAAAAATCTGAATACATGGGCTGTTTGCAAAAATTAATATAGTTACCATGGGTGAAATCTTAGGGAGTAAGGAAAATTATTTCAAAGACTTTACATAAAAAAATGTTGGACCATCCAATGAACAAATTTTATGTTTTTTATTTTGTTTGTGCTCCAGTTTTGCTCATATTTGCATAAAGCATTAACATTTGTTTAAATACAGCTGAAAATAACCCCAGGACACATGAATAAAACCCATTAGCAATTATAATTTCAAACAATTATGAAAATGTTTGCTTTAAAATTAGACATTTAAGAGAGCATATGAGGTGTCAGCTCAACTGAGCTCAAAGAGTTACAAAACTAACCCACCAGAAATTGAAAAACTAAGCATAACCAAAGTATATTTGTTCTATTTATGTTCATGTGTGGCCAAACATGAGAATATGTGCTCTAGAATTAGCCATTTTATGGAATAATTCATGTGATAGACCAACTTGAGTTATATATATCCCACAAAAGAATACATGTCTAGATAGCCCACTACATATTTAAAAACATAAAACAATTATATTTCCCTCTATTGTTCTCTGTTAGAACTCATACACAAACAAACATAACCGGAGAATAAGCAAATGTATGAAAAATAAATTAGTCTTTACAATGTGGAGCTTGAGTTATACAAAGGATCTGTTTAGTAAAGACTTATTTTTTTCAAATATCTACACCAAACATAAAATAAATGTTTAGTTTTAAAAAAACCTGTCATTCTTCCATGTTATAAATTATGTGCGTGATGTTTTATTCTAAGCACTTCCACACCATACTCAATAAAAAGTACTTACTTTTCCATCTGTACCAAAACCACTCATTGCCATAGCTTGGTACAGAAAACACCCCCCATTGGATGAAGATTCCAAACTTGGCCTCATCATACCACTGAGGTCGAGGTCTAGTGTCCAAACTTTCCCATGTTGACTCATAGTTCCCAACACTTGGGTCTTTAAAGCAATAAACTGCACAAAATGAAAGATACAGTAATGATACCACAGTATGCAAATGAAAACTTAACATTTTAAATATATGTTGGTTTACTATAATTTTCAATCTTTAAGATGTTCTATCAATAACATTTGACAATATGTGTCCAATATCACTGATAACACACAAAAAAGTTATAAGTGAAGATAAAAAGTTATCTGACAATTGTTATCTTGTAATAGCTATATAATAGCACTATAATAACATATTACCTCTCAACTAAACCACTTTACTTTACATATATACCTAACCTATATAACGTTATGTGAATATTTACAATCCATATGCAACCACCTTATAAAACTATGTGGTCAGATGTTTGGCAGCCAAGTACAGTTGAATGGGTTTTACAGAAAATAAACACATTTGTGGGTGATTCAAGAATTATGCTTTTGGTTTAGGGATTGGGCCTAGTTTATTATGTATATAAAAAAGATACTTTCATTTAAGTTTGAAATATTTAGGATAGCCAAAGAAATTAGGGTTAAGTTAAGCTTCCAATGAAACTAAACCAGTTTTTTTATATACAATAATAATAAATGTGAAACTGTTTATTTAGCCAACCTTACACAAACTATTGTCCCTCCAACTTGTATGACATGGAGGAAAAGTAGGTGTGATATGATGATAAGAATAGTTTCTAGTTATTGCTCATGTTTTCTACATGTGACCTTGATCCAGTAATAGGACACCTGCTACGTTTCCAGTTGTCCCCTTCCTAATTTTAGTGTGATTTTAGCGCCTCTCACAACAGGCTACATCTTTGTGACACTATCTCTCTCTCTCTCTCTCTCGTAACATTATCCAGTGTAGGCTCAACACATCTTCTCGCTAATGTGTGCAGTGATTTATATTGTGTAGTGATATATTTATATATTGATTTGGTTAAATCTATTTATGTTTATTAATTATGTACTTTTGACAATATAAGGGCCTACTAAACATATCAAAAGTTAGTAACTAAGAGAAGATTCTCTCGTAGACGAGATAAGAAGATCACACAACACGACCATCCCACAAAATCTTCATCTTCCATCTCTCAACCTCTTCAAAAGGTAGGCTTTTATACAGAATATCTTCTTGAATAGGTTTGAACTCATCCTTTTTTTCATAAATAAAATTGTTCTTCTGGAATCACATTCATTTTAATATAATTCTTTACACTTTCAATAAGATCGTACAATATGTACGGAAATCCAGAGAATCCTCCGGAAGCTTACAAATTTATTCAATTATTAATAATCTTTTTTATATAAAATAGATTTGAATAGTATTAAAAAATATTTAAATGTAAATTATCAATATATGATATAAAATGTGTCTGAACCTCTTTAAATTGGTATCATGTTATCCCTTTGTGCTAAATGCAGTGCTAAATATTATAGTGTATTATTTTTTAGTTTATTTGTAAGATGTGTATTTAGTATTAACAATAAAATGACTTTTGTTGTTGTTTGCAGATCATGGATAGATATCTATCCAAAGTAAAAGCAAGAGCATTGAGTGAGAATAAAGACTATCCAAGTCCACGTTGGGATCCAGAATCATCATCTTCAAAGCCATGCCAGCAGATTGAACAGAGTGCTGGTAAAGACTCCTCAAATTTGACACCAGTAGCAGGACCAAGCAAACCCCCAAAAAAAGAAAGTTTGTCGACAATATATGGATAGCTAGCTGAGCCTTGGTTTCACGTGGACTGGAGATAAAAACGTACCTCAGCCTTTGTGTTTGAACTGTGGTGAGAAGCTTTCCAATTCCAATATGGTCGCAAGCAAGATGAAAAGACATCTGTTGGCAAAACATAGAGATCTGGAAAACAAGAATACACAATATTTTGAGAGTTTTGAAGCAAAAGAAATTCCAACAATCATCTTTTGAAAAACGATTGTCAGTATCAAATAAGATGCAGATTGTATCTTACCAAGTGACTGAAATGATTGCTCAACAGACAAAAACACATACAATAGCTGAAAAATGAATTCTTCCAGCAAGCTGCTTGGTTGTGAAAACTTTGTTTGGTGAAAATGTTGAGCGAGAAGTTATGAAAATTCCTTTGTACAATAATTCAATTTTCAGAAGAATAGTTGATGTGTCAGCTAATAGTGAAAAGCATGTTTCCAAAAGTATTAAGAATTCTAAATTTGTCATTCAAGTTGATGAATCAACCGACATTAGTGCTTTTATCAGATTCATTCACAATTATGAAATAATCACAGTTTTTATGTTGCAAGGCACCCGATAAATATACCAGGGGACAAGATATTTTCCAAACCTCGTCTTGATTATTTGGAGAGTTCTTGTATTGTAATCTGTACGGATGGAGCCCCATCTATGATAGGGAATGTGAGAGGCCCCATGTCACTCGTCAAACAGGAAAATCCAGATGTAATAACAACTCATTGTTTCATGCACAGAGAGGCATTAGTCAGCCAGACCCTTGTAGCTGATTTGAAGTTGGTTCTAGATCAAGCTGTGCTTATTGTCAACTTCATCAAAGCAAAACTATTAAAGGTGTGATTATTTGCTCAACTCTGCAAATACTTGGAGTCGGAACATAAATGCCTAATTCTGCACACTGAAGTTCGCTGGCTGTATCGCAGAAAAGTTTTAAATTGAGTTTCAGAACTTAAGAACAAATTAAGAACAAGAAGGTAACCCATTATACCACTAACTGGATGAGAATGAATGATGTGCAAAGCTGGCATATTTTGCCGATATCTTTTCCGGGTTGAATGTGCTCAACACCAGTATGCAAGGCCGTGATGACAATATCCTCACGACTAAAGAAAAATTAACTGCATTAAAAATAAAGCTTAATCTCTGGCTCAGAAGAGCGATGCAACATAACCTTGAAATGTTTCCAATAGTAAAAAGTTTTAAAATGAGCAATGAATTGTACATCCTCACACAAGATCATCTTGCAACTCTGGTAGAAAAGATTGATCATTAATTCCCATCGTTGTCTACAAAAATATTCGATTGGGTTAGAGATCCCTTTGTGAATTTCTACAGTTCAGATCTGACATTAGATAAGGAAGAGGAAATGGCCTCCATTTCGAGGATCACACCTTGAAATTGAAACACACAAGTATGCCACTGGACTCTTTTTGGATATACAACCAGAAACCGTATCCACGCCTCTCTTCAAAAGCATTATCCATTCTTCTACAGTTCTTCACGACATATTGTTGGGAACAGGGATTTTCAGCTCTGACAAATATCAAAGGCCAGAAAAGAGAAAGAGAGAGATGAGAGTTTTTTTGGCTAGAATTAGCCCTAATATAGATGAGTTTACATGACCAAAACAAGCTCATAGCTCTTATTGAATATGTATATTTTGTAAATGAATCATGTTTTTATGTAACTGCATTGTTTTATACTTTCTGGATATCTCATAATAATATTATAAAGTTGCTGTGTTATATGTTAAGAATAAAGTAATGCTAGGAGTTTATTTTTTGTTTTTAAAGGTTTTTTTTTCAATAAAAAAAAGCCTGGTGTGGCGTGAGCAAATTTTCATTCTGGAAGTGTGGCTCAGAGAAAAAAGTTTGGGAACCACAGCCTTATAACTTCAGACAAAGCTCAATCTATTGAGCCGAGTAAAATATATTTTCTACTTCAAACTTAGAGTAGAATTGTTTTAACAATCCCTCTAAGTTAAAGTGCCCCACCTGTGATAAAAAAGGTCAACATAAAAACAGTATAAGACAATCTCTGGTCGTTTATTGTGTACACCCTCATATTTATACTATGGCAATAAGAATATTGATTACAGATTCTTCCATATCCAATGTGGTCAGAGAAGTAACACAGTCTCTCACATTTGTTCACTCATGTGAGGGTCAATATTGTGGCACCATGCTGAGGTTCAAAAGTGTCTTGTGTGAAGGACACCGACAAGTCTCTGAGAAACACAAGAATTGTTTATACCACCAGAACAACCAAAACCAAGCAAACCCAAAATTGTCATTTAATATGCACCACCTCGCTTTACTTCTACTAAAGCACCACATAGTTTGGTGCATAACTATCTCATATATTAGTAGAAAATAGTTACAGGAAGGAAGCAAGGAAGAAGTTAACAAGTTATAGAAAATAGTTTATGAAATGATAAGTTTTAATGAACAGTAATTAAAAACATTACAAATGGGCAATAACAATTATAGGCCTAAGTGAATTTATTTTTGTCTCGTAATTATTAGGAAACTTTACGTTGGCACAGTCACCTTGATCACATTGAAACTTGGTGACATTTGAAACTTGATCCCAAGTTTGTTTACAATATATCCTCAGTAATCGTACAAGGATGTATCATTACAGTTACATAAACAAATCACACCTTCCTAATCATATATAAATTATTAGGGGATCACCTTAAAAGTATATATTGTGACAAACATAAACGAAGAATCAAATAGCCGAAGCTGTTATTAATTTTAGAGAGGAATTAACCATCTAGATATCATATTCTGAAGATGGCTGCGTTATCTGATGGCTCGTGAATAAAGCTGACGATTTCTGCACGTTCATCATAGACTCTGCCTTAAAATATGAGTGAAGAATGGCCCTGGGCACGGGACAAATCCTGGATAGCTCAGTGGTATAGCATTGGCATACTAAGCCAAAGGTCCCGGGTTTGATTCCCGTGTCCAGGTGTCATTTTTCAATTTTCAGAATAAACAAAGACAGCATTTTATTTATCCAAGCTATCAAATCATTAATCCAATGCAACAATTAGTCTATCAGGAGGTCGAATCCTAGTTAGGAGAGCCCGATAGTAGTATATGTAACACGGCTAAAGACTCAAGCCAGAAACATACAAAATAAAACATTCCTTAGCAGAGGGAATGTAAGGGAACACACACTTAGGGGTGCCAACCACTCAAACTAAATATTACTAAGAGTGGTGTTTGGTCACCAGAGAATAGCAACTAAAGTAATAGATGCGAGTGCATCTAAACTAACAATAACATAATGAGTGTAGAGCCAATGGGCTATGATCAACTGATCGTAACTGACACTCGTAACCTCCTGGTACTGCCCTATGTTTATGTTCGCTCATTGTAACACAAATAATTTTGAAAGTCCTAAAGCTCTAGGGTACTTACTAGAGTCCAAACAAAGTCAGTAATGTAAATGTCACTGTATTTCAGATACTAACTTTTAATGCATAAAATGAAAACACAGTACTAATTAGTAGCACTGCTCCTACAGTAAATGCACTTAACTAACATTACATAATCAAGCGTTCCTAAGCCTAACCTGCATATTATAAACACTACCCAACAAGTTAACCTTACATGTTACAACAATAGTTGATACAACGTTCTAAACCAAGCGTGGGTCTGGTGTAATAGTAACAAGGCCCTACATGTAAACTAAACAAAGATAAATTTAACCAATATAATATTTTAACCCAGACACGGGATTCATACACCAGGGTAGAGCCATCGATGGTCTAGTGCGCACGCTTAAGAGCTTCCGGCAAATTAATTGGTCCAAGCGACATCCCATTCACTTTCTCCATTTCTGGTCTGCAGAACGTCCACGGTCAGCGTGATGGTTAACATAGAAAATATGGTGAGTCCAAGACAGTATTAGATGATGATGTAATACTGTCCTGTATGACGGTATCAGGTCTAATTGTTTAAACCTCATTGTGGGGGGTCAAATACTTTTAGCCCAGCATAATTGGCTGAATGTTAATCCACAAGAACCTTTTCAAGTTCAAGACAAAGATAGCGCAAGCGTGTAGGTGCAATAATTGTAAATGGTGTAATCATTAGTTACTAGACCAATGTAAAGTAATAATTGTTAATGGGTGCAATTGGTATAGGAGGTGATTGTGAAAGTTCCTAATCTAAAAAAAAATTCTCATGTAAGACAACAATTTAGTTATAATTCAATTTATTTAAATAGTAATAATCACAGAGTAGTCAGGGGCTGAATCCAGAATTTTTATGTGGAGTAGACTTTCACTCAAGATGTTCTAATGGAAAAATCCCTCAAAATTTGAGAGTAAATTTGAGAGTAATTTAGAAATTTATTAGAAAATACAAAAAACATACAAGGTCATTGTTTATGTTTTTTGCTGATTTTGGTTAGTTAAATTATGTGTTAAAATGTAAATCAATTATTGACAATGATTGACAAATGGCTAGTGAGATATTATGTGACAGTACAAGTAGTAGTGACTATGACATACATTTAATTGGTTTAATTTTTTAATTAGTAATTTTAACACTAACTTTTAAAAAATTCTGAAGAGGTGGGGGTTGGCAAGGGCCCTGAGCACCCTCCTTTGGATTCACCCCTGAGAGTAACCTATATAATTTATTGGATATATTAGGTGTGCGCGAGCAGGCATTTTTCACTTCAAGTTGAGTTTAAATGAAAACATAAAGAATAAAATTAATGTTTTAGTGAAAAATGTACAATCACTCAAATTTTAATTTTAAAATAAATTTAAATATAACTGTACAATTTTTTTAGTTACACAAAAGATATTGAGGGACTATTTGCTATGAAATTGCTTAAAATTGAATAAAATTAATCTAACTAGGACTTTTTGAGGAAAATATAAAAAATTCCGAATAATAAAATTACAAGCAAATTTTCCCATTGAATTACTGTAATATTTCAACACCGATACATCACATATATTGAATCTATTCACTACATAGATCACATATATTGAATCTATTCACTACATAGATCACATATATTGAATCTATTCACTACATACTTCACATATATTGAATCTATTCACTACATAGATCACATATATTGAATCTATTCACTACATAGATCACATATATTGAATCTAATTCACTACATACATCACATATATTGAATCTATTCACTACATAGATCAAACTGTTTGTGCAATTCTCGAATAGTCACATTTTCTAGCTTGGCGAGACTTCCTAGCACCAATTGAGTAGCATCTTTCACCTCATTATACATGTGAAGCTGAACCATTAGCGTATCAGAACTTGACATTAAGTAGATTTGTTTAACAACATTTTCTATTTCTTTATCTAGTTTATTTTCTTGCTTTTTCAAAAGTTCAAATTGTTTCCTTAGCTTTGACTGTTCTGTTTCACATTTATCTTTCTCAGACAGTTCTGTTTCTGAACAATTTGAAATTGTAACACAAGTATTTTGGAACATTTCTAGTTTATTAAATAATTGTTTAATTGTTTTGTCCAGTAATTATTAATGAATACGTTTGAGATAATACTTTATAATTTGTGCAAATGTGAATCTTATTTTTAAAGGTTTAGTGTTTAAAATTAATCTGCTGATTTACTCCTGAATAATTGGCACTTATTTTGGTGTTATTCATTTCTATTGAAATAGGCCTAACACTTTCAAATATCTACATTAAAAGATGGATGTGAATTACAAAACAAATTAATGTGAACAATATTTGACAAATGTTTTGTAGTTCTGCAGAGGATCAACTTGACAATTTTCAGTGATATGTATGTCTGAGTGAGAAATAAAATGGGACATTTAAATAACTACTCCTGCAGACTTTTTCTTTATCTTTCAGAGATGTTCTTCTTTTTTGGACCTTTTAGTATTTTTTTTCTTCTTTATTTGAAATTTGTATATATTCAAATGTAATGACAATAACTATATACACAAATTCAATTATTTACTCCAAAAGCCTGAAAAAAAAAGAAATAAACAAAGATTATACCTAGATCTGTAGAACATTGTGAGAGTACCAGTACCTACTTAATAAAATTAATGTAGACCTCTTTAAATGAAGACTAAATGAAGGATTGGTCATTTTCCCTTGCAAATGTACAATATATAAGCAAGAACATACCAAATTTATTATAGGTGAAATGTAGAGATAATTCATAACATGAATTTCAAAAAATAATATAAAAAGTAGGCAATTAATTAATTGGAGCCTTGGGTGTGAACAATGTGTATCTAGAGCATTGTGAATTATACACCTTGGTCGGAATAAAACTCTCTATAAGAATCCAAACCAGAGGAGAATGTGAAAGACTATCAAGATCATTCTTGAGCTGATGCATCCATCAAAACCTTGTGTACCCGCTTCAGTGGCCGCATGGTCTAATGCGCTACTCTTGCAGCAGACTAGAGGTTCAAATCTCAGTCGGATATAGGGGCCTACTAAGGGTGGTTTTTCCAAAATGGTTTTCCACTTTCCCTGGTCACACAAATATGGGTATACTTCCTGTAGATATAACCTTCCTCATCCATGAATCCATTTAGTGTAATTGATACATAAGCATATAGGCTAGCGTGAACGCGTAGTAAGACGCGGTGCTGAAAAAATACCCTTTTGTAAAAAAGTATGCCGATCAAGATACAGATGCAGACATTTGAATCAACTGTCACCAGCACAGACTCAGGAGCAATATATGTTCAAGAGACACCAGCACAGACTCGGGAGCAATATATGTTCAAGAGACACCAGCACAGACTCAGGAGCAATATATGTTCAAGAGACACCAACACAGACTCGGGAGCAATATATGTTCAAGAGACACCAGCACAAACTTGGGAGCAATATACGTTCAAGAGATAAAACATCTTCAGTAGCAAGCCTAGCTATTTAGAAGAGCCCGATGAGCCGCAACATGTTTCACTTATAATTGCTGATGTCCTGAATTTAACACTAACATAATAATGAAATATTGAAATCTATAATGAAAAAATGAGTTTAAATACAGTGAATGCAAAGTGTTATCAGATCCAATGTTAAAAATAATGCGTTTTTGTTTGGATAGCTAAAACATTCCTGTAATTAAAAATAAAGTCCATAGAGGAATCAAGTATATTCAATTACTGTAAATTCAAAGTATTTAAATATTTTTCCATAAAAATCCTAGTTATAATTCTGTTTGAATATCATTTATTTACTTTATTATAACAAAAAAAAAATCAATTTTCCTCTCTTTGAATACAATCCCCAAAAATTTTAAGCTTAACTTTATATGTTCAGCTATTTAGCAGTAGGTTCCTTTAAAAACCACACTGTCAAATAATGTAATATTTATTAATTAATGATATTAATTGGTATATAAATTTTGTTTTTAAAATATCCAAAGTCAAAGATAAACATAAACTAAAGTCAAAGATCAGAGATACTAAAGCCTAAACAAACCAGTGATCTCTATACTATAGACACAGTATAATATAAACCTTGGTGGCTCTAGTGAAAACCATTGATCTTTATAATATAACTGGATGGACATCTGTGGCTGAAATTAATGAGCTGTCGTCTGCATACCCTTGTGTAAGAGAGAAGGAAACTTTCGGGTATCTCTTTCTCTCTTACACCCATACACGGAAATGGGGCATTTTGACATCGTTCATTAATTTGATTGAATACATGAGATACATCAATGTGTGAATGGTTAAATTAAATAAATATGTTAGTTAAAGCTTTGAAGAGCATATAAAAGTTCAAAAGTGGTTCGTTTTTTCTTTAAATAAGTTGATGTAGCCTAATATATACGATGATTTTTTAAGGAAGCTCGCTTGTAAGGCTTTATCTCTTACCAGAATCCTACCCTATAGTTGTATTTAGCTAGCATAAAAGACCTT
>CABFWB010001499.1:15658-30200 GCA_902151455.1 Timema bartmani
ATAACCAACTTTAAATATAAGTGGTCGTGGCAGACTGTAAACAGCATTGATGACAACTACATAAAAATTGAAATATCTAAGGTTTTATTCGTATTTGTACAGTATTACCTCTAAAACTGGATTGTATATCCTTTAATGAAAATGTTTCTTCAGGAAAGTGTGGTATAATACTTCACTATTTTCAAACAATAACACTTTTATTCATCAGAGACATGTTTTCACATAAGAACTTTTAAAGAAACCGTTAAATCTGTCCCCCCATCAGTGTAGCAGACGATACACTTGAGCGTCACGCCTTTGTCCTTGGAATGTGCATGTGTATGTCCATCCAGTTATATTATAGAGATCAATGGTGAAAACACATGAGACGCCGATGTGGTAAAAACGTGAAACTCTTAGATGAGACATAATAGTAAACGTACAGTAGTGCAACAAATTTGGACAAAATAATAATCAAATATGGTTTACAAAAGGTTAATACTGAATAGTATTCTCATCTTCCTTTGATAAGTAATAAGTTTATTTAAAGCAAGTCATGTAACCGAATTAACTGAAATTCAATACGGAAAATCAACATATAAAATCGAAAATTGCAAGTGTGAGTGTGTTGGTTTAACACCATATAATGTTAAAAGTGTAAAATCTTTGTCCAAAACCAAACAAACACTAGAAAATGTGTAAGCCTATACTAAATCATCTTATTTACTTTTATAACTTAATCTTCAAAATTACAACAAAATCTAGGCTAGGACACGTATTCCCGAGTGTTCATTTGAGTATCTCGAGGACTTTTTATTTTCGAGTTTCACATTTGGTATTTCTCAATCATTTGAGACCATTTGAGAAACAAACAATTCGAACTGGTCTTTATTGCTAATTCTCGAAGGGGTCCACCAACTTGAAATATAAATTTCGAAGGGTTTAGCAGTATTGGTGATTAAGGATGGTGCATATATTACATTTGCTTGCAATCCAAGAATTAGAAGAACGTAAACTCGAAATAAATAGGCCATTTAGAATCTTTAACGAAAGGGATAATGCATTTGCTATTAGTGATAAAGCATTTGTCGAGCTATTTAGATTGAATAAACGTAGTCCAATCTATTTAATTAACACATTAGAAGACGTGATAGAGGGACAATCTCGAACGTCTGCACTGTCTGTTTTTACAAAAGTTTGTTATGCTTATTATTTTTCTTAATAATACTAAAGTTTTGTAATAAACCAACATATTTAGTTGCTCACGCTTGTAAGATAAGACCTTCAATAAATTCCAGAAGAATACGTTTTTGCTCTGAAGTAACATTACTTTTTGACATAATAAAAATATTCTAATAAATTTAGAAAATTGGTTATGTATCACAGAGATAAATATTGTCCCCATTGGAAAATATTTAACGTTTATCCTGTGCTGGGATTGGTTGATCCCACCAGAAACTAATTCGTTGTATAGGAAATTAGTGTATACAACTCATTGATCTCTATAATATACCTGGATGGACATACAGATGCACATTCCAAGGACAAAGGCGTGACGCTCAAGTGTATCGTCTGCTACACTGTGGGGGGGGACAGATTTAACGGTTTCTTTAAATGTTCTTATGCGAAAACATGTATCTGATGAATAAAAGTGTTATTGTTTGAAAATAATTAAGTATTATACCACACTTTACTGAAGAAACATTTACATTAAAGGATATACAATCCAGTTTTACAGGTAATACTGTACAAATACGAATAAAATCATTAATATATTTAAATATGTAGTTATCATCTATGTTGTTTACAGTCTGCCAAGACTACACTTATATTTAAAGTTGGTTATTAGATTGTATATTGGATTCTGACACCATATTATATTGAAAGTTCGATGAATAAGGTATCTTAAAACTTGATTACATTTGTTTGAATGACAGACTTTGTATAGTTGCCATACATTCAAACTATCACATAGGTTATAGGCTTGTGGAAATTATTATTATAATGCCATTTTTTTATAAGGTTTGGCTCAAATCTTTCAGAAACTATATTATGTTGAATGTTTGATAACTATAATGAAACAAGTTAGCTAAAAACTGTATTACATTTGTTTGAATGACACACTTTGTGTAGAAGTCTTGCGTTCAAATGATCATTTAGGTTATTGGCTTGTAGGAAGTACAGTATTTACTAAACCCTGATTTTAGTAATAATCCCAATCTCTAAGGCCTTATTTCGTACCAGAATACTATCATATATATAATATTTTGGTAGGATAGACGGCAATTTAGAACGGAACTAGAAATTTCCTTTCTGGAAGGTATTTTATACTAACTAAATACTACTATAGGGTAGGATTCTGGTACGAGATAAAGCCTTACAAGCGAGCTTCCTTCAAAAAGAATCGTATATATTAGGCTACATCAACTTATTTAAAGAAAAAATTATCCAGTTTTGAACTTTCATATGCTCTTCAAAGCTTTAACTAACATATTTATTGAATTTAACCATTCACACATTGATGTATCTCATATACTCAATCAAATTAATGAACGATGTCAAATTGCCACATTGCCTTGTATGTGTGTAAGAGAGAAAGAGATACCCGAAAGTTTCCTTCTCTCTTACACAATGGTATGCAGACGACAGCTCGAAAATTTCAGCCACAGATGTCCATCCAGTTATATTATAGAGATCAATGATACAACTTAAAGCGAATTCGAATAGTTGTTTTCAAGACCACTCACCTCGAATACGAACGATTTTAGTTCAGGAATACAAAAATGTTTTTGAAGCGTTTGAGAAGGCTAGATTCGAGCTCAAAACGAGAAATCTCGGGAATAGGGTTAGGAATAGCTATAATTTAGACTTGTGAAGTGTTCATTTGGCCACACTGGGAAATACTGATGATCTGTGGCAAACGATGATCCATGGTAGTGTCTAACTTTGAGGCGTACGAATACAATAAACTCAAATTAACAAGTGCTTGATTAACTTTAGAATTATATTAAACAAAGTGTCCACTATTTTATGTAGCAAAAGTATGATTCAGAACATTATATTGAAGCTGTGTCCTATAGGATTAGTCAATTTATTTTGTTACTGTGCATACTAAAGTAATCATGTCAAATTACGAAGTTTAAACCACTTGTTGATGAGTGAAAGGTGTTTGAGCTCAAGTTGTAATTGTTTTTTTAGAGCTAATGATGTGGATGCAAAGAAACGAACAGATATGTTGCTACGTTTATTACAGCAGGTCGTGTAAAAGCTATTAACCGACTTATGTGATCCCAACAAGCCTGAAGATAAAACTTATAAGGAGATTAAAAAGCTTGTGTCGTCTCATTATACGCCGAAGGTATCTGTGAATAAGGAAAAGGGTCCAGCATTTAACAGTAACTTGTAGTTTTGGGAGCAATTTGGGGTCCAATATCCTAGACAAATTTGTGATGGATTTAGCAAACGGGAAAATAAAAGAAATACTGTTTATTGAGGATCTAATCACCTTAACGTTTTCAAAAGCTAAGGATATTGTGGATATTGTAGTCCAAGTAGTTGTAAACAGTGAATTGTTTTCCCAGCATTGATGGGGTTGAAATAAAGAATGAACCAAAAATATTTAGGGTGATAGAATCAAGAGATCGAGGAACATCACAAAAGCTGTCAATCTGGCCTTCTTGCAAGGTATATGATTATATCAACCATATGTCTTAACGTTGTCGATTCAGAAATTATATCAGTAATCTGTATGGAATTAAAGGACATTCAAAGAAGGTGTGCAGAGCTTCTAATGCAGATTCCAAGTTCATGAAGTTCTGGTGAACATTCCCAATTCCGGGTTTTCAACATGATCGTACTATGACTGTGTGTGATTGGTATAGAGTGGATAAATTAAATAGGGGGGTCTTGTTGCAATATCGATGTAAAATCCCAGGTCATTGTTTCTCATGGAATGAAAGTTGAGCTCACAGGAGTGTCGTTAAGGAAGGAACACGTTTTTATTAGAAGTTGGTACCTAGATGAGGAAACAGGGAGAGAGGGTCGTGGATCTCTGGGGTAGCTGTTGTGCTGGGTAGTTTTCCTTAGATTATTATTATTATTATTATTATTATTATTATCACCGTGTCTTACTACCCGTTCGGGTTATACGCAATTACGCTAATGTGAAATGGTAGGGTGATAGTGAGATGAAATGGAAAACCTACAGTTTAACGTGGAATCCGAACCACGGTGGAGGCCTGGCATTCATTTTTTACTTTTTCCTTAAAGACGATGGGGAATGTTGAGAGGTGATATTGTGGGAGTGGGAAGTAGGAAGAAATAATAGGAGGTGGAAATAAAAGAAGAATTGGACTGAGAAGTGTAGTTCTGTGAGACTGGTTTGTTTGTGTTCTGGTTCCTCTTAACTTCTCCACGCTTTCCCCTTTTATGGGCGCAGGGCATCACGTAGAAAGAAAAAAATATGGGAGGATTAGATGAAAGTAAGACAAATAGGGGAAAATAAGCGTAGTTGGAAGTACAGGGAAGCTACCAAAGGCACATACCCTAAAAAGAGATATACATTAAAATTATATGAAGGGAATCTTGGGAAGCATTCTAAGGATGGCGCGTACCCAAGGAGAAAGGAAGATAAGAAAAAATAAGACGTATAGAAATGTTGTTGATGTTATTGATTTAATTAGTAATATTCAACCACTCTCGAGCTGGTTGGCGCAGCTCGAGAGCGGTTGCAATGCACAGAATAGACAAGAAGATCACTAGGGATCTTTATTTGGCCCAGACCCAAATCAGTAAAACTCAGTACCCAAATCTAGCAGTGTTAACTATCAGAATATTGAAGTGTACAAATGTTTGAGTCAAAGGAAGTTAGGGTTCGCTTGATGTGAATGCATAGCAAATAACATGAAATCGATAAAGGCCCAAATGCCGTTTTATTATCAGAGCTAATAATCAAACGGTTAACAATATTTATATTGTTGGTTGCGGACAATATGCAATAGCAATAATTCAACAATATTTATCGTGAAGCGAATGAAGGTGCATAAGTAAAAAGTATAATATCATGAGGTTACAGCGTACTAAAGGCAATTGCCAAGATTAAAGAACATGCTTGATAATTTAACAGAACCTATTCAAATTCAGAATAGTTAATGTTCAAGAACAATAATCAAAAAGAAATGAAAGTGGGAAAACACCCTATCACCTAATCAACATATCTAAGCCATTTAAAGATATATATATATATATCTCTCAGAAATTAAACATGTTAAAAAGTATGTGTATATTATATCTCCTAGCTTATACATATAAACTAATAAACTTCTGCTCATAACCATACCCCAGCTTACAATGTATACAAACATAATCATTATTCCCATCTAAAATCCGAGAGGTGGGAGTAGCCTACAGAGCCAAAATCATAGTAACATCCTAACTTATTTTCTTACTCCGTAATAAACTTTGAGCATATCATAATCCATTACTGAATTTCCTACTCGCGTAGAAATACCCAATTATATTATATTCACCAAGAAACGCTACAACTGTAAGCCATACAAACTATCAGGCGAAATAGCGCGCAAAGATTAATTTACTTTATTTAATTTGCAAATATAATATAACATAACCAGCACAAAGAGGCATAAGACCATAACATGCCCTTAACTAAACAAATCTAATTATCAAGTAAATAAATTTAGTACAATACCAATAAATAAATATGTCAAAGCAATTAAAATGAATCCCTACATAATTTAGAAAGAAATAGAGTCGTTCCTCAGTATTCCTATAAAAAATAATGATAAAAAACCTATCCAACATAATGTACACTTACATGTTGTAAGTCCTAAATCCTAATTGTATCAAAGAGTGATTGCTACATGCTGAGTACAAGCTTATATTGAATTTAGCCCAGCGGGGAAAATATGGGAAGGAGGTAATACAAGTCCAATCATGTCATTTTCGGCAAGTTAGCGCGTTGGTCTCTCCTCGACGCCTGCGCACAACGTCGAAAGAGACACGGTTCGGGCGCTAGGGTAACACGTGATAGCACAGAACGCATCTTTCTCCGAGTTTTAGCGCCTGCGCATCACTCGCCATTTAGTGGAAGGTGGGCCGGATCACGTAGCACTCCGGGACTTCATTCTTGTATAATGTGAATGGCGAACAGTCACTGAGAGTTGATGTGTATGGAGGATCAAAACACCGCGCTGGTTTCCCTGTCAAACGAGGTAAGTGTGTGTCCTTTGTAGGTGTGTGGCGCAGGTTAGGTGGTGAAGATGTTTGTAGCCACGGTACAATGTATATTAGAGCGTAAGTTTTAGCTGAAATCTTAGCTCCAGTTTTAATTAAAGAATAACGTATAGAAATGAGAAAGTGTGGACACTATTAGTTTACATGGGTCAGAAGCGCGTCGAATTGGCTGCCCGGCAACTGAACACTACAATAATTGGGAATACCGTAACGTAGTTAAGTAAATAGGCTACACTAAAGTATTTTGTTATTAGTAGGCCAAAATATATTTTAGCTGCACAAAATACTAAAAACATTGATTTAAACGGATAATTCTTTTTATCATTATTAATACCTTAGCTGAAAAAAGTATTTCCTCATTCTATCGTAATACGAGCAATTTTACGCCTAAATTGTATTTGAAATGTATGGTAGTAATAATAGTAATAGGCTACTAATAATATTGACAATTGTGAATTCCAGTAATATATTAGCAATTTATTATTATTTTAATAGTTGTCATGGTATTTGTTTGGTTTGTTTGTTGGTTTGTTGGTTTGTTATGGTTTGTTTTAATCGTTGTTATGGTATTTAAATAATTAATGAAGTAGTATCAATTAAGTTGGTATTTCTTTACCTGTTGACCCACGTATTTTTGGTTGTCTTCTTATGTCAGCTGCGTTCCAGCATAAATATAAGAAGTAACTTATATAAAATTATATTATAAAATTGTATCATATTTTACACTTTTGTTTCATAAATCAAAACTTTATATTTTATTTTACATCATATTACTTTTTTTTTCTCTCGAAAATATACATTTTAAATTAAGGCTGATACTAGTCTGCTCAGGTTTATTTTTTTAATGTTATTATGAATCGCTTTGTAAAATCTCAAAAAAATCTTAATTACTAAACAACCAATTTCCATAAAAACTTTTTAATAACTTCAAATTTGACAGATTATAATTTTTAAAAATTGAGATTTAAAATTACGTATTATTATTGTAGTTTTAAGAATCAGCAATTTTTGACAACTTCTGGGCTGATTTAGCATGTTTTGCAACACTTAACTCTATCCTCATTTCTTTTGCGACTGGCTTACTCAATTTGGGAACATCAGATGTTAATTTTTCGGGATCCTTTGTTACTTTTTTTTATACTTTTGCAGCTTAGGAAAAATATGTGGAATAAAACTGGGTTTCAAACGTCAATTTGATCGAGTAGGTTTTAACTTTCCTCCATTGTTTAAAAAATGGTCACATTTTACAAGAAAATGTTCAGAAACCTTTAAATCAAAAACCCGAGATTTCGAACTTAACTGTCTGTCTTTTCTTTCCACTTTGCAAACTCGATCTTGTCTTGAGGAGGTAGAAAATAATGTAGGTAGGTATTTTGCCACTTGAATATTTGACATAGAATGATTCGCATCCGGGTATGAAACGCGTCCGCATGATTGAAGCATGTACCAAGTACTAAAAGAATATAAATACAATTTACTTACATAGACTGAATAATTAATACTAAGATAATAATAAAAATAACAATCTTTAACTTAAAAACAGAAGTTTTATACACAAAACGCAATGAATAAATGAACAACAAATAAAATAATACATCACTTTTACTCATTTTGATATGGTCAGGTATGCTAGCAGCACTGATTCTGAACGAATACAATACCCTGCAAGTCCGAATACAGTGCTCAAGTTTCTCGTATCCACCACTGCCTCACTATTTTCATTGCATGTAATGGTAAGTTTAGTTTGGTTTATTCGTTAAAGAGCCATAATACATACATTTTCATATATACAGAGAATACAAATACAAACATAAAAGTTCTAAAATGTAAGTTTGACCTATAGCACATGAAGAAAAATTAGCAACTGAAAGATGTAGGGAAAATTTTTCAAAAAACCCCGCTGCACTCAGGGATGGATTAAATTAAACTTTGAGAGTTATATTGTCATGGAGAGTTAGTTGTCCGGTTTGGTAACAATGACTTGGGCCCAGAGAAGCTCCACTACAATTGGTGGGAGCTGTTGTAGGAGGTGACGTATTCGGCGGTGAGGGCGAGCAGGCCCCTCGGGATCGGCACCAATGGTTCTCATAAGAGGATTGTCTGAGTTTCAGAGTTTACGAAAGAATCTATCGGTCCACTGGTACAAAATGAAATCGAGGGGTGGCAATCCCGACCCGGAGTAGATCTCAGAGTTACGGTATCGGGGAGGAAGAGCCAGGATAAGACGGAGGCTACGATGGAAAAAAGAAACCAATGGTATAATNTTACCCCACGCACCTTATTTCGAACATTAGTGAAATGGTCAATGGAGTGAAGGTGACGGTCCAATGTGACCCCCAGATAGTGAACGGAGTCTTGCCAAGGGAGAATGACCCCCCAAAATAACAGAGGAGGGAAATGCCCAGGATGACGATGGGTGAACATTTTGGCCTGTGTCTTGGCCAGGTTAAGCAGAAGCTCCCACGAGGCGAAGTACAGGGCAAGGGAACGAAGGGGATAGGAAATCTTGCCCAGAAGAACGTGGACGTCTACGGACTAAGCCATAAGCGCCGTGTTGTCCGCATAAAGGGACAAGCTACAGCCTGGAGGAAGAGGGATGTTGTGGATGAAAAGGGAGTAGAGGAATGGGGAGAGGAGGGATCCCTGGGGGACACCGGCAAGGATAGGACAAGATGAGGATAGCACGGCGTTCAGGTGAACCTGGAATGTCCGGCCTAACAGAAAGGATTGGAAGAGGTGTAGTAGGTGAATAGGCAGTCCAACAGCAAGAAGTTTGAGAAGAAGATCAGAATGAGACACGGAGTCAAACGGTCCCTGGACATCCAATACTAGAAACCCAGTGTGAGCGCGCCTGGAAAACCCATCCGTTATCTGGTCGACGGCCCGGGCTGGTGCGTGGGTGTAAGAGTGGCGTGCCCTAAACCCGAACTGATGATCAGGGAGAAGACGATTATCCTCCACCCAGCAAAGGATACGTTTCAATATGAGCCGCTCCGCTACCTTGCTCACACAGGAGAGAAGGCTGATTGAACTGTAGAAGGAAGGGAGGTGGGGAGACTTGCCTGGCTTTGTAATGGGAACCACTAGGGCGGCCTTCCAGGAGGAGAGATAGGAGGACAAGATAAGGATAGCGTTGAGAATTCAAAGGAGAAAAACTATAGCCTTCTTGGGGAAATGAGTAAGGAGAGGATTACACACTCTGTCAAGACCAGGACTTGAGTAAGAGCGAAGATGAAAAAGGACCTCACGGAGCTCAGCCGGATGTCAGAGATAGACCGACCCTGGTGGCTCTGCCGGGCTTGAGGTACCTCTGGTGTACTTTAGAGTGTTCCCATCTTCGGCCATGTTTAGACCTGATCGGGGAAACGTCATGGGGTGCGTCAATCGTGGAGAATCAAGGAACTCCTCCTGTGATAGCAACAGTTAAACTTCAAGATAAATACTTCACTGGGGAAGTAGAGTCAGGAGCAGCCTTCAGCGCTATGGCTGAATCTATGTACATTGAAAGTTTTTTGAAAAACCTTTGAGACCAACAAATCAAACTTAGCGATATTATTCCCAGCATGTAGTGAAACCTCTGGGCCGTTGTTTTATAAAGGTGATGTACAAACAGAAAATGTCATCGTAGCCCTGGTGGTGTACTATTATTTATTCCAACTGACCCCGGCAGCTCGCTCAACCAGGGTTGTTCACACTTTATTTTCCTTTGTTTGATATTCTATTTCTGGTTTTTAAGCATCCACGGTTTCTCCCCCCCTTCCTCCACCACTATACTATGTATATTTTTAAGGCTCCTCTCGCCCCTTTATGTGCAATGGGGCGGGTTTTTATAATATCCGTATCCTAAAGCAATGTAATTTATCAGCCCGCCAGGACGCCATATTTTATAGTTAATGTTTTTATGTAATTTGTTCTATGTAGTGTTGGATTTCGATAGCCCTTCGGGGCTGGTGTTTTCTATGTTTATTCTTTGTGTTTCTTGTTCCATGTACAAAATTGATGTTTAGAAACAATAAATACCTTACAAACAAACAGAAAATGAGTGTACTAAGGTTTCACGTGACGTGTTATTAGGTAGGGATTCATGAAGACTTTTGGGTTTAAGGTGTGTCAAACACATAACTTGACATCTGAAGATGGGTACCTGTCAACCTTGTGGACGAGGTATCCTACAGTATTTACTGACGTGTTGGGTACGTTTGATAAAGGGAAATTTAATTTGAGATTAAAAGATGGAGCAATGTTAACATTCCGTAAATATAGGCTCTTGCCTATTGCGTTAAAACCAAAAGTGGAGGCTGAATTAATTCGCTTAAAGGAAATAGGAGTGATTTCCCCCAGCAAATGCACGAGATGGGGAACGCCAATTGTCCCTATTGCAAAGCCGGTTGGTTCTGTCATAATCTGCGGGGATTTTAAAGTAACATTAAACCCATTTTTGGAGGTTGACCGTCACCCGCTACTTAGAGTAGAAGAAATTTTTTAAACATTTGCAAGGCAGTATGTTCTTTTCAAAATTAGATTTACAGAGTGCAAATCAACAAGTACTACTAGATGATAGTTCCAGAGAGATGGTCACAATCAGCATTCACATGGTGTTGTACTCGTACAACCGCATTCCATTTGGAATATCCCCGGCACCACGGTTATTTCAGAGAATTATTGAAGGCATTTTAGCAGGAGTGGAAGGAATTGCGGTATGGCAGGATGATATTATTATTATTGGAGGCAAAACAAAAGAGGAACATGATGAGAAACTGCAGGATGTATTGTCAAGGCTTAAGGAAAATGGACTAACTCTTAACGTCAATAAGTGATCGTTCATGCAGAAATCCATTAAAAATCTTGGATATTATCTTATAAGTGAAAAAGGCATAATGTTGGTTAAGAAATTTAGTTGATCCAATTTTGAAGGTTTAACCACCAGTAAATGTCACCCGAGTCAAATCCTTCCTTAGGATGGTGGAATATTACAGAATGTTTCATAAGTATGCGTCAACTAACTCTTAACGTCAATAAGTGATCGTTCATGCAGAAATCCATTAAATATCTTGGATATTATATTATAAGTGAAAAAGGCATAATGTTGGTTAAGAAATTTAGTCGAACCAATTTTGAAGGTTTAACCACCAGTAAATGTCACACGAGTCAAATCCTTCCTTAGGATGGTGGAATATTACAGAATGTTTCATAAGTATGCGTCAACTACACTAAGCCCCTTATATGGTATGTTGAAGAAGGGATCCGAGTGGGACTGGACCTTCAAATGTTCTCAAACATTTGAACAAATTAAGGTACAACTGACCTTGGCTCCAATATTGGCTCATTATGACCCGGGGAAAGATTTGGTTCTTATAACAAATGCCGGCCCAGTGTTAGTCTCTGAAGTTCTGAATCAACTACATGGAGATGGAACATTACGTCCGGTTGCATATGCCTCCCGCACGCTTACAGAGACAGAACGCAGTTATCCCCGAATACATAGAGAAGAACTAGGATTGGTTTTTGGAGTGCAAAAGGTTACACAATATTTGTATATGTGGAAAGTTAGGCTCAAAACTGACCACAAACCACTGGTCACACCTTTTTGGCCTAAAGAAAGGAATACCAATTCTTTCGGTAAATGGCCTCCAAAACTATGCGCATTTCCTATCAAATATTGACTACCAGATACAATTTGTGCCCACCCATAGGAATTGTGCTAATTACTTGTCTCGTGCAGTCCTACCATCAGATTTGGAACATGAAATACTCTTTTACATTACTCTCAGAGTATCCAGGAGGGACTCTATAATCTGAACAGAAAACTAGTATAATTACAGAGCGGAACAGATCCAGTGCTGAGCAGGCTGGCAAATTGTATTGTTAATCGTTTTATAAACTTTAATAAAGTATAATAAAGTTTATAAAATCATTAAATTCACCTACAAAACTTCTCTCGCGATGTGTTAATATCTGGAATAACATCTTGTCCTCTAATCCTAGACCTTCCGATGGCATAATTCACCGAAACATGTTGTCCAAGATTATTGATATCCCAGTCATCCAATTATTAATAAGGAGAGGGACTTGCAAATAACCAGATAAGGAACATCAACGTCAATCTTTCATTAATAAAATATTATTCTGTTACATTAATAAACCGGAATTTTTTACATCTTTCAACCTTTCAACTTTAAATATTATATAAATAAATCTAATAAATATTTATTCCATATAAGACACATGCAACTGTACATTTTATCTTATCAAACTTTTACAATTTAATATTGATATGTTCTGTAATGTGTTTAACATATTTCAGGTTATATTGAATGTAACATTTAAAATATTTCCCTATACTAATATTTATAACTAACTCCTTACTGAAAGATTATATAGCTCCCTACTTCGGTGACCGTGTGGTCGAACGCGCTAGTATAATTTTGGACTAGACTGCCGAGGACGGAGATATCGGGGCTCAATCCCGGTCGGGTGCACTAAGGGTGGTTTTCCTAAATGGGTTTCCACTCTCCCTCCACGAAAATAAGGGTGCAATTCATCCAAATTAAGCCTTCATAATTCCTAGCCCATTAGTGTAATTAGTACATAGGCGAATAACCTGGACTGGTAGTAAGACGCGGAAATAAAAAAATTAGCAATTAGTAACAAACGAATAGTAAAAAAATAGAAAAATATGCAAAAGAATATAATCAAGTAACCCAGTTCTTGATTAAACCATAGTACATAGGGGTGGAAGTGAAACCTGGATTCCTGGAACTGTTGAATAAATAAAATTTGAAAATTGATTTTTATCAAAGTTCACGCTGTATACGCGTAAACTTTAAGTCGCCATTACTCATACATTTGAATCTGCCCCATGGGCACACAGGGCTAAAGAATATTGTAAGCCTAGTTGTATATTGCGACCCTACATAGGTTTGGAACCTGGGTCTTATGGAAATTTCGAGCACATTGCCTTTAAACATTTGACCTTACAATATCTCGCGCTGTATAAACGATAAATTTAGGGTGCCATAACTTTCGTGTTTGAATCTGCCCCACGAACACACAAAGTGCCAATTTATAATATTGGGTGTATACTATAATGATAGTACAACGTGTGTAACATCGGTACGTGTTTCAGCAATCACCTTCAGTCATTGTTTCAAGATTATTTCACTTCTTGCGCCACATAGATCAAAAGGTCATTAATGCTAAAATCCACGTTAGGTTCCTAAATTATTTGTGAAAATAGTTGTAAACAAAGTTTACAGCCAGTTTACAGTTAAGCATTTTTAAGGGAGAACTTTTTTTCGTAGTCAATTCAAAATTAGTAATTTTGTTAAATCAATTCAAGATTAAGTCTAATAAAAAATGAAGCTTTTTTATTATTTTTTCTCAGTTCCAAACTTCCACTCAAGGGATGGAACAGAAAAGGCAGCTAGCTCTTTCTGTCACGAGTACAGGTGCTTTGGTGACGCGAACGGCCAGGGAGTTGACCTCTTCCACCTACACGAATGCAATAAAGCAGTAAAGTGCCATTAGGAATAGAACTGCTTCTACTTGTAGCAGGCGACCCGAACACAAGAATTAGCGTTACCATGGTGACACATATGCCCAATTGAAAATTACCACGTATACTTTAATGTGTTTTGTATACTAGTTAATTACTTTTTTAATTGAAACTAAGCTAATTATACGTAGATGTTTATTTTAATGTGCTATTTGCAATCTTTAGTCAAATATTTTTTAATGCCTTTAAAAATACCAGTACTTTTATAAAAGAAAGTTATAATATTTTCTTTACTTAGATGTTGACAACATCGACCAACAGAAACGGCTTACGTGGAAGGAGTACAAAGTATTAAAAGAGTTTTATAATACAATATTAAACGAGAAAACTTAGGTAAGGTATTTTTGTGTGAATCGGCTGCAACTAAATACATTAAACATAAATGTACTCTTCAAATAATAACATGAGTTAATTGGTTTATTAAGTAGGCTAAGCCTATAGTGTTAGTAAAAAGCTATTCTGACACTTTCAAACATGAAATAGGGCTGTTCTTGGAACATACGTTTGCGGAGCCCCCATTTATCTGCCTCGCACCCTTCCCACCATCACCAAATAGTTCAAAACTTTTTGTTTAATATTATTACAGTAGTTTGCACCTATTTACCAATTTTCGGCCGTTTAAGGTATTAGGAAATTCCTTTTTTAAAGGAAAGGTAAATATAATATACATATATAATAATTAATTTAGTGTTAGAAGCCGTGATTTTATACATAGGTTATAAGGGTTGATTTCTCTCCAACCCTATGTTAGATTTC
>CABFWB010001499.1:30368-99619 GCA_902151455.1 Timema bartmani
GGCTCGTCAACAACCTGTCACACCCGCTTGTTGGAGTAGGCTCGTCAACAACCTGTCACACCCGCTTGTTGGAGTAGGCTCGTCAACAACCTGTCACACCCGCTTGTTGGAGTAGGCTCGTCAACAACCTGTCACACCCGCTTGTTGGAGTAGGCTCGTCAACAACCTGTCACACCCGCTTGTTGGAGTAGGCTCGTCAACAACCTGTCACACCCGCTTGTTGGAGTAGGCTCGTCAACAACCTGTCACACCCGCTTGTTGGAGTAGGCTCGTCAACAACCTGTCACACCCGCTTGTTGGAGTAGGCTCGTCAACAACCTGTCACACCCGCTTGTTGGAGTAGGCTCGTCAACAACCTGTCACACCCGCTTGTTGGAGTAGGCTCGTCAACAACCTGTCACACCCGCTTGTTGGAGTAGGCTCGTCAACAACCTGTCACACCCGCTTGTTGGAGTAGGCTCGTCAACAACCTGTCACACCCGCTTGTTGGAGTAGGCTCGTCAACAACCTGTCACACCCGCTTGTTGGAGTAGGCTCGTCAACAACCTGTCACACCCGCTTGTTGGAGTAGGCTCGTCAACAACCTGTCACACCCGCTTGTTGGAGTAGGCTCGTCAACAACCTGTCACACCCGCTTGTTGGAGTAGGCTCGTCAACAACCTGTCACACCCGCTTGTTGGAGTAGGCTCGTCAACAACCTGTCACACCCGCTTGTTGGAGTAGGCTCGTCAACAACCTGTCACACCCGCTTGTTGGAGTAGGCTCGTCAACAACCTGTCACACCCTCTTGTTGGAGTAGGCTCGTCAACAACCTGTCACACCCGCTTGTCAGAGTAGAAGTCATAATATTTGACTGTCTACATCCCTACAGTAGATATCACAGTTGCAATAATATGTCAGAATTGTTGGAATGGCTTGTCAGAAGGAGATGAACATCGTCCCCTAGAACTTCCTCGTGAATACACATTTAGCAATGTAAGACGAAAGGAAGTCGTGCCAGTGCCATAGTCAGAAACAAAGAGAGAGTAAGCCTACCTATTCAAAGGGTAAATTTAATGATTTAAAATAAAATAACATTTAAATAAGAATATCAGGGAACTTAATTTAGGTATCAAAGTTATCATGACAGGGCCAATTTCATAGGTGTATGGAGAGGGGGTTAGGGGGTTCAACCCCCCCCCTCCCACTCCAAAGTTTTTAATATGAAGCTTAAAGATGGTCCTGTATAGAACTTAAAATAGGCCTAACTTAGAGAAGCATTCACTTTTCCAAAAATTTGCTAGGGAGGACCGCTCCAAATAGCTTATAGGAATTTAATTTTCAAAAAAATTACAGGCTTCTAATTTTTAAAAGAAATACCCTTAGGGGTCCACTCCATTTAGCTTATAATATATGCATATAATAGCTTCTTTTTTTACATCCAAGCGAGGACCCCTCTAATTAGCTTATAAGTTTATTCAAATTTTAAAAATGTGTTGGGAAAGACCACTTCAAATAGATTCTATGAAATCTAATTAGAACAAACAATTCTGTTGAACACTTCTTAAAATAGCTGTTAGAATCATCCAAATTTCAAAAACTCTTCAAACAAGGACCACTACAAATAACTTCTAGAAACATCAACATTTTCCTACCTTAAGTTAACTGGGGAAGAGGGGGATAAAAAGTCTCTTAATATGTTTTTGGTAACTTCCCCCCTCCCCTCTTACACAAATAAAGTTCCACCCCTACTGTATAAATAACAATGTTCTTATTTCTTAGTGTTTAATAGTAAATCTTAACTTCATGCCTAATTATTTTGATATCCCCTTCAAAATCAAGTTCTCCCTATGGCAATGGCCAATTTATTGAAAGATGAAAATGTTAATCTGATGACAGACACAAGTGATGTTTTGAGTCGATCAAGGCGTATTTTGAATGTTCATCAAGGATGTGATTTGGGTGATGGTATCGAAATACATATCTTTGAACCACAAGTCTCAGAGCCAATCATTAGTGGAGTCAAACATATATACAACCATAAAGCTCCATGTATTCAATTCCAGCCGAATTAATACAGGGAGGTGGTGAAAAGTTAGTAGTAGAAATTTATAAACTGCTATGCTCCATATGGAACAATGTGTGTGTGTGTGTGTGTGTGTGTGTGTGCGTGCGTGCGTGCGTGCGTGCATGCATNCGTGCGTGCGTGCATGCATGCGCCAGAAGCAACAAAAATGATTGAAACCTTAGAAAATGCTCTTGTTGAAGTTTTGGATGGAAAGATTAGTGCTACAAAAGCTTGTAAACTACATAGACCCCCCTAACATCCCAAAAGGAACAATGATTAATCGGGTGCATGATCACCATGCTCAAAATTAAGGAAGACTCACTGTGTTTTCAAAAGATGAAGAAAAATATTTTGTAGAAGGTCTTCTCCTATGTTCAGAGTGGGGATTTCCCTTGATAAATATGACCTTAGATGTCTTGTAAAAGCATATCTTGATAAAAAAGAGAAACAAGAAAATTGTTTTAAAAACAACTTCCCTGGACCTTATTGGGTAGACAGTTTTATGAAACGAAATAGTCAAGAGCTAACCCAACGCCTTGCTAACAATATTAAGTGTTCTCAGGCTAAAGTGAATGGAGAAAGTCTAAGTTATCATCATGATGAACTTTCAAAGTCTATGAAAGGTTTGCCTGCAAGTTTAATTTTTAATCAAGTTATAATAAAAGCAATTTAAGTGATGAAACGTAAAAGTCGTAATAATGGAGCCCACAATTGTTCGAAGGGGAATTTGTATGAAATTTGCTGTAAATTTTGATGGACCTAATGTCCAATAATATCATGGACAAGATTTGTGACTTTTTTTTTTACTTTCAAAAACATAATTTATGATAAATTTGTTAAAAATAATTTTTAAAATTAAACATTTCTTGTTTATTTAAGCATTTATATGAGTACTTACATAGTTATTATGCTTTATATTATACTTTATGTTGTCTTAATAGATAAATGTTTTTTAAAAAAGTCAAATAAATCATCATAATCAAGTTTTATAATATTTTTAAACTTTGCAGTCAAGTTTACCCAGATTGGGATAAAGTTGACCACCACAGGTTTTTAAATAAGACAATACATTTTTAAAAATGAGCACACAATCTTATTCTTATAATCTGTATCTATATTTTCATCTTGTGCAGAGTTTGAATTTCTCATAATTTTTAAGTTATTAACCAAAGAAGTTAAAAACTGGTCAAGTTTACCCCAGCTGATCATACACTTTTGAAATACATAAATTAATGGGTTGAAACAAGGAGTTGGATTTTCCCCAATACTTTTTTATCTAGCCTTAGATTATGCTATAAGGGTAGTACAAGAGAGTAGGGAAGGGTTGACATTAAACGGTACAATACAGCTATTAGAGTACGCAAATGATTTAGCTTTGTTGGGCATTGGTAAGGAATTTGTTGCAAGAAACTCAGACATTTTATTAGAAGCTAGTTAGGAAATCAGTTTAGAAGTGAACATTGAAAAGACTAAGTATGATCACACATAACACAAATTGGGACGATAATTTAGATATTACTTCAGAGAACATATCATTTGACTCGGTTAATAAGTTTAAATAATCATTTGACTGAGTTAATAAGTTTAAATATTAATAACAATTTTAACTGGCAATAACAATATTAGATTATGAATTAGAAAAAGAATACAGTTGGGAAATGCATGCTATTACTTGTTCAGTAAGTTGTTTGACATATCGCCTGCTTTCAAGGAATGTAAAACTCAAAATATATACAATATTAATTTTATTGTTTCTCTATGAGTGTGAAACGAGGTTTCTTTTCATGATTAAAACAAATGTAGGATGTTCGGAAACAAGGTGCTTAGCAGGAAAATTTTTGGTCCAAAAAGGTATGAAGCTACTGGTGAGTGGAGGAGGTTACATAATGATTACTTAAATACCTGGTACCGGTACTCATCACAAGACATTGTTAGGATAATCAAGTCGGCAGAACACTCAGCGTCAATGGGAGATTCTAGAACATTTCCTTTTCATCACGTGAACCCACCTCCGCTTCTTGGTCTTTCTCATAAGAACAAATAAGGTTAACATTTCCTCTTCATCAGAACAACACCACATATTTGTATGTTTTCTTCTGCTGACAAAAAGAAAGTGGCCTTTCTAGCTGCCCGCACACCCTACCATGCCGCAATATGTGTGCCATCTCCAGATCGCAGCCCGCCTTGGGATGTAACAATGTCCTGCACGTAACCGCAGCCCGCATTATGTGAGCCCGGGCCTTAACTATACATTCTTGTGAGGTGTACATAATTAAACATTTATATTATGTTAAAGGGAAATAATTTTTAATGTATAATCAGTTTAAAATTGGTAAAATTACATAATTTTTAATTATATATAAATACTGTTTTTTATACCCTGGTAAATTGATTTTATCTCATATTTAGTACATAATATAATTATTTAGACTTAACTTTGTTTTTTCTTTAACCTAACTCTGCTCATTAATTTTAATAACTTGTTTGAATTGATCATTACAAATACAAATTTTAAATGTTTATTTAATGAAATTTCCTGTTTTAACTGTAGGCCCACCGATTGTAGAGACGACACTAACAGAACATAATATGCCCGGCAAAGGCAGTGTGTCAGATAATGACAATAAGCCAGCAAGTCAAAAGATATAGGTCTACGAGGAAAAATATTGCCAGAAGAATTTTTCCAACAGAAAATGAAAAGTAGAGAACCCTAATTGGCTATCATTTTTAAACAAAAGAAACTATTTTTGATTCCACATTTTGAGAAACCAAAAAGTTGCATTTTGATAAATAGTAGGAGACCTATAAAGGTTTGTTCTTGTTGTGAGTAAAACATGTAAACAACACAATGATACATTTTAATACATTGTTAGATTTTAAGTCTGAAGAAAAAATTAATCTCTGCTAGTAAAAAATAGAAATTTATATAATAAATTAAAGCATTATACCAGGAGGATAAAATAGTCTACAAATTTTAAAATATGGAACACCATAAATTTAGATTGAATAAATTGTAATTGTTTTATTTCCAGGTGCAACAATGCCAAGTAATAAACTAAACTTGCGTGATCGCGTAGAGGATGGGGAACTGGATCTTAGCATGTCAGACTTGGAAGAAGTACCAGTTCGAGATATTGTAAGTGTGGGGACCTTGGAAATTTTATAAAACAGGGTTTTTAATAATAAAAGAGGAATTACAACTTTGGAGCAGTTTTTAATGAAGATAAACATACCAACATCAATGTCAAATATACATTGATTTGAAAATTGAAACTGTCACATGGAATCATTGAGATGTTACCTTAAATAATAAAGTACATGGTACACTGTACAATGAAAACAAACAATGCGTGGGTGATGTTGTGGTCTTCACTTGTAAAACACACGTGTCACAGAAGACATGGATTTCCCCATCAGTTCTGATCATTTTTGACAAGCTTTTATGACTTCCATCCCTTCTCTGATGGTTATAGATGAATGTTGGCTTTCTGATAAATATGCAGCAAATTAAAATTTTTGTATAATGATTTTTATAATCTCTTATAGTTTGTGGAATCTGGTTTGAAAACTGTGACCAGTCTGATCTACATAATTATGAATCATATAGCCAATAGCGTTGGCTATTTGATTTTTAAATATGCGATCCCTTACAATTATAATAACTGTACAAGTTGCAGCAATAAGCCAGCTACCGAGTCGAAGGTGGCTGCGTTATCTGATATATCGCGATCTTAATAAATCACATGTTTGTAGCTGGCGATGTTCACATGTCCACCATAGACTCTGCCTTAAAATATGAGTGAAGAATGACCCTGGGCACGGGACGAATCCTGGATAGCTCAGTGGTAGATCATTGGCGTACTAAGCCAAAGGTCCGAGTTTGATTCCTGTGTCCAGGTGTCATTTTTCAGAATACCTACTACATAATTATGATGAACCACTTTTAAATTTATTTTGTACTAAAGTTTGCCCACAGCTTCACTTGCGTTTAAATCAGATAAGTTAACTTTTTTTCTAAACTACCATTTCAGACACTTATGAGGCGAGGGAAATGTATATATCGACAACACCACATGTTATCAACTACCTGTAGTAAGGAACCAAAATAAATTGATTAATTATTTGCAGTCCCACCATTAAAATTTGTTCATTTACACAGAGGCATTGTTTCAATGAACACCAAAAGAAATAATTTAAATCTTTGCGGTCATTTTATCAAGATTATTTCTCTTGTGTGGAGGCATTATTGCAATGAGCACAACAATAAATTTAGTTTAAATTTAAGATTTAAGATACTAAACTAAATACACTCAATTTACATGCAAAACCATAAAAAAAAACCTGTAGAGTAGGCAAATTTAAGATGCAAATACAGTTATATGTGAAAGTATTGTTGTACTGAACACCAAAATAAATAGTTTCAAATTGATATCTGAAAAAATAAATTAAAATGAAAGAATCACTCTATAGTGAGTGATCTATCACACCAATCATAATTGTGATTTTGACTTAGTACCGACAGCAAACATTAAGTAAGAATATTGTTCGCAGAGCTAATGCATTCAACACAACTGATAGTTTTAAATGTTAAAAAATAGTGAAATCTAATTTGGACCAGTGTTTTATGCACATATGAAGATTCACCAAGAAACACAAACTCCCACCCACCCCTTGCTTGCTGATTGAATCAAGTGGCATGATTTGTACCTGCGCCAAACAGCCACAACTTATGTTGACTGCTTACATCCTGATTTTTTGACATTGCTTCACTTGCTATTGAGATAGTATGATGGTAGATAGCTTACCTAGATCCCTAAAAATAGGGAGCATGGCAAAAGACGTCCCATCTAGATCCATTGAGTACATTTTGAGTTTACTGACAACAAACAAAATATCAAAAATACACACAGAGTTAGAGTTTTATTGTATGTTTAGATGCAGCTGATTATTGTCATGTTTCTTATGTTTAGGTTGGATCAATTTAGAGTTTGTTTTAATCTGTTATTTGTTTTGTATACAATTTTATTTTACTATTTTCTAACAAGTGGAAGGATTTCACAAGTTATAACTTTCCATTTTGAAACATCTCAAATTAATTTTTTATTAATCTCCATTCAGTTCAGGCTTCTATCTTTAATTTAACAAAATTTGGTATGTGACAAAAACAGAGCTTTTCAGTGGCACCCATGATGCTGCTTCATTTTGTAGGTGAGCTCTTCAAATTTGAGTCATATTGAAGTGCAGAATACAACGCAAATCATTCTAAGGATCTTGATCGCTACAACACCTGAAAATACTTGTTCCTAGAGGTAGGCTATATTGTCAGAAGAGGGAAAAAAGATTATACCATGGGCTTGTCCTCGAGCTGGGTCCAAAATTCCGAGCCCAGGAGGATTTCACAACATTATTTCTATACTGTTGTGATTGTCAATATTACACTACCTCTTCATAATACACCAGTGTGATGAAGTTTTTGTAATATGTAATATATTTAACATTTTATTTTGGGATTTTCTTGCGACTCTCAAGACCATTGTTGTGACCCTCATTTAGGTTGTGAGCCTGTGTTTGGGAACCACTGTTATAGGGGCATCAAAATTTTAAATAAATTTTGAGTGAGAACCACTTCAAATAAATTCTAGGGAATCAAATCTATAAAAAAAAAGTTCCAGGTGCCCACTTCTTGAATAACTTCTTGAATAACTTCTTGAATAACTTCTTGAACCGTACATGTTTCTAGCATTAACTGGGGTAGGAGGATAGAAAGTCCCTAACTCCCTTCCCCCTTAACACAAAGTAAGTTCCACCACTACTGTGTATAGTGATAATGTTCTTATTTCTTTGGATTTAATAATAATTAAGGTTAGGATATTTAGGACCATAAAAATCATGAAATTTACTTACAAATATTCCCCTAAAAGTACCAATATATGACTTAAAAACTAACAAATATGCCCTAATTAATGAATATTATTTAAAATATGCCTCAAAGGAAGTAACTTTCAGTAAAATAAATTATCCGGCAAATCTTTATTGATCTGACAAGCTCACAACTAATTCATGAAACATTCTAGAGATAACCAGGAGAGCCTTTCTTTATAAGCAGAACAGTTCAGTGGAGTGAGGAGGGGTACAGGTCTATGAAGCAGTCACTGACACCACCCCCCAGAGGGAGCTAAGCTCCCAAAGTTCTTATTACCTGGGTTTCTCTCGAACAGGCGTAGACTACTTGAAGTTATCAGGAATATTGAATCTGTTGAGCAAGCAAAACCAGATATGATTCTTACCTACAAGGAATCTGGTCATAAAATTAAACAATAATAACATTATTATAAAATGTGAAGCACATGATATTATGTTTGATAGAAATCAGAAATACAGTTATTTAGTTAATTTTAATAAAAATATTACTTTATTGCCCCAAAGTTGCGGAAATATTACCTAAAATTGAAAACTGCTCAAAATATGCAAGATAAAATATGTATATTTGGAGTCAGGGTAGCATAAAAAAATGTTTAAATAATTCATAAAGCATTAAGTGAAACAAAAATTATCATATATCATTTTTATGAAATTCCGAAACATCTGAGCATTAATTATAAGTCTTAACATCATGTCATAAACTTACGATATTGAAAACACCACCCACCCCTAGATTAAATTCTTCATAATAATAATTTCAATTTCAATTTCAATTTCCTTTATTATAGTGCCGACCAACAGTCGTAAGACCTATAACAGGCCAGAATAATAATAATAATAATAATAATATTATTATTTTTATTATTATTTTTGTTATTGTTGTTATTGTTATTATTGTTATTATTATTATTAATTATTATTATTAATTATTATTATTATTTTTATTATTATTATTATTATTATTATTATTATTAATATTTTTATTATTATTATTATTATCATTATCATCATTATCATTATTATCATCATCATCATTATCATTATTATTGCCATGCTAAATTTCTGCCTCCTCCACCACTTTCCAAAACTTGATTTTCATCCACGCTATCAGATGCCTTCTCCACATCCATAAATACCCTTACCAAGTCTTTCCCATATTCACACCTTCTTTCCATCATCTGTTGTATGGCAAAGATTAAGTCTATTGTAGACCTCTTTTCTCTAAATCTGTGCTGTTCCTCTCTCCAACTATCTTCATTTTATTTCTTATTCTATCATATAATTTTATATAAATCATCAGCATTATCGCCCTATAATTAGTACCTCTTCCTGTCTCCTTTCTTAAATAGATATTATGTCTCCCTTTTTCCGGTCTTCCGGTACCTTGTTCTCCTTCCACACCACTCTCATCACCCTGTATAACAAATGAAATTCTACCTATGCCCATGAAAAGACTTCCATGTTTTTAAGTGTAAAAAATACTTAGTATATATACTTTTGAAGTGCATGATACTAAATTAATTTTTAAAATATAAACATATACCTAAGTATGCACTATCAGAATTTGAAGAAAGAAAATACTTGAAAGTGTTTTCTGTTTTTACTTGCTATAATTTGCATAACCTTGCGTTGTTCACCCCTCCTGATTCATTCTTGTTCCATCTGCAGCTTCACATCCAGGAAATTGTCTTACAAGGATTGTCATATTTTCCGCATCATTTCCTTCTAATCTATTATTTTTATTCAGGTCAACACTATGTAAAAGGATGTGCATTTAACTGGATTTAACTATATTTTAGTTTTCATTAAAATTAAATTTTAATAATAAAATTAGTTAAAAAGTGAAAGTGTTTGTTGGGTGTGAACTTGCCATAACATACAGAGTTTTATACTGAAACTGTGAATGTAGCAAAACTCTTGAACCTCCCTCAATATGGTTGTTATTTTACAAATGTAAAAATGTCTTCTTTCTCTTAATTCAACCTAATACCTGGCTTATGTAATTGATAGAGCCTTGTTTTACCCCCTCTCAACACATATCTTGCTTACTTTTCAAGGCTCATCATAACTAGGACCGGCTTCCACACTCTTCCCTGGATCCTTTTCTTATCTATTGCATCCCAAAGTCACTCTGCATAATTACCCCCCTTTTTGGATGAAAATGAAATGGAAGAGGAAAAAGGGATGTTAATATTAATAGTTTTTCTATTCCTATCAAAAAATGTTTTTATTATATTTAAAATGAGTAAATTGGCTGTGATGTGCCTAATTTTTCAACCTACAATTATTTTTAGCATATCTTTTTTGGACATTTTGAAAAATTTTGGGGCGTTTTCTGATTAAGTTTGGACATTAGTAATTTTACTTCAGAATCTCTATAAACTAAGAACTATTTTTGTCCTGAAGTATTTTTGTCCTACGATGGCTCATTTTGGTGCAATTTACAATGGAAGTAAATTTTGGAAAATTACCCAACATCACTCCACACCCAAAGTACTAACTGTATTTATTTAGTGCTAGAATTGTTTGTGATTACAATGATTTAATGATAATATTAATATAAAATAGCTTTATTTTCTAGGCTATCATCAAGAAAGCTGTTCGTTTGGACTTATCTAATAATCGTTTAAGAAGCCTCGGGGTAAGCTATTGTTTTTGTTCACTTAAATATACATTCCATACAAAATGAGCCTAGATGATTTTATTATTATTATTTTTATAAAAATATATATATTAAATACATTGGTGTGGATACAAAATATCAGTTGGCATATTAATATTTAGATAGCTATCTTGATTTTATTTGAAGAATCTGTTAACAATTCTTCATTGCATATAGTTAACTATAGCTCTGATTTTGATCGCATATTATTATTAACTTTGAGTTAATAATCTAACACCCGTTATAAAAAAAACACAAAATATAAAAGTGCGTCAAAAATATATATAATTTGATAAGCCCGTTTTCGGTAATAGAAATTACGAGGAAATGACTGAACAGATTTTGACAAAGACCACTCATTTTAACGGTTAGGAGTCACCCGCCTCGGTGGCGTAGTTAGCTAAAGCACTAGTCATGTTGAGATCGACTGCCGATGACGAGGAGATCGAGGTTCGAATCTCGGTCGGGTGAACTGGGGGTGGTTTTTCCTAAATGGTTTTCCACGCTCCCTCCACGCAAATGCGGGTTCACTTCCTCTATATTCAACCTTCCCAATTCCTAACCCATTAGCGTAAATAGTACTTACTTAAGCGTATAACCCGAACGGGTGGTAAGACGCTGTGCTAAACTAATTAATTAACGGTTAGGAGTCCAGAATGTTGTGAAAAATAGTAGTTTTCCACGAAAATCAGATTTTCACAGAGAATTTTCAATTTTTCTTTCTTTGTTTAGTCAACATGATAACCGTTATTTGCTGCATGGCTGTAAATCTCTATATAAAATATATCTCTTTGGCTAAAAAATAATAACTCAATCTTTATTTTTTGGTTTGAACACTTAACATTTTTCTCTTTGGATGAATATTTCTCTTTGAATGCTGGTAATAACACATCTAAATTGAGATTCTTTAACTTGAGAAACATTTATTTTTTATTGGAATGTTATGGTTAATTCGCATTTAAATCAATAATATTGAGCATAATTTGAGAATTTAAAGGTTAAGTTGTAAAGTTTGTGAAAATATTATCTACTTTTGTTTCACGCATGATAAAATTATGTGTAAATATGTTTAGGTATGTATTATAAGCTCAAAAATGATAAGATGATGTTTACATATGTTTAGGTACATGTATTATAACCTCAAAAAATTATAAAATGAATTTTAATAGTGTTTAAAAATTATCATTTTAACTATCTAATTATGAGTTTTGGTGGGTTTTTTTTCCTTTCAAATAATGAGTTTTGATGTTCATTTTATTCAAATAATGGGTTAGGATGTTTATTTTGGCAAAAAGTAACACACTACAAATACATAAGTAAAGATACATTTTCATTTTATCACTTAATTTAGAGGATATAATATTTAAAAGTAATGTTTTGTGTACCCCATATAGCTTTTCAAATTTTTACAAATACAGTAAATTCACTTGTGTTTCCATATTATTGATACTTAATTTTGAGGGAATGATATTTCAAAGAACCCTAATGTTTGAATACCACATCTATATTTTCACATTCGCTCTCTCTCAGTCAGACTCTTTCATGCTCTCTTCCACACTCTCGCTCGCTCTCTCTCTCACACACACACACACACTCTTTCTCCTCCTACACGCACTCTCTCTCTAACACATACACATACTCTCACTATCACTCGCTCACACTCACTCTATCTTTCTCTATTGATCATTCTCAGTCTCTTACGCTCACTTTATAACACCTCACACTCACGCTCAGTTTCTCACACTCACCCACACACTTACACATTCAAACACCTACACTCTCATTTTCACTATCACATTCTATAACTCTCTCTATCTTAATATATCTTAATATATATATATAATTTGATAAGCCCGTTTCCAGTAATAGAAATGACTGAACAGATTTTGATAAATGAACACTAATTTATAGATAAAGGAATCAAGATGCCGGTAAAAATAGTGTCTTAAAATTAAAACCCAATATTCCTAGCAAATGTTCCATCTTTTCCTTCTGTGTGGACAGTGTACAATAATTCTTTGTTTACATCACCATGGAAACCATGATTTGTGTATAGCTGTATATTGGTAAACAAAATATGTCTTTATTTAAAAATAATATCAGCTCAATCATTACTTGAGTGGTTTGGTGCAACGAATATATAGCTATCTGAGAAAGGGGTCATTTTAAAGTTTTTATCGGGGCGTGAAGGGGGGAAATAATATGTTTTTATTCAAATTACACACCGAAAACTACATATATAAGTAAAGTTGATAGCCTTTGACAAGTAAACTTTTAACTAAAAAGTGAGTGCGGGCTTATTATATAGATCCTTTACAAATAAAATTTAAAAATACATTTCAGTGCAATAATCTGCAGCCATCACTGCAACGACCCACTAGTAATAATATATTTTGAATTAATCATATTTGGCAGAAGTGAGGCTATATGTCCTTTTTATTATATGTAATTGTTTCTTATCATTTAAATTCTATTTAGCAATAAAAACTAGTGAAACGGGTGAATCTCACTAGCTTTAATGTCACCTATGCTTAGTTCTAGGCTAACGCTATCCAAGCCTAGACTGCTGGGCTAGACTTTGTACGTTAAGTTAGGCTCATTTTTAAATACATGCTTTCTAATCTGATTAATTAATAATGATTTTGAAGTACCTGCAAAGTTCAATTTTTCTCCAATTCATATAGAAAATGGTATTTTTTACCACGTCTTACTACCCATTCGGGTCATACACTGAAAAAGTGACTATACAACAGTCTTTGTGGAATAGAATAAAGCCATGAAAAGTGCTTGTTAATTCAGCAAAATATTTCTACTTGTACATACAAAGCAAGGGAAAGGCATCGAAGATCTTTTGCTGGAAAAAAATATTGATGATAGTATTAGTGTATTGAGTGATATATTGCAACATTAAAAAAAATCCTTGAATACAGTTCTGCCACCATTTCAGGGCCTATAATCAAAACAATCAGTTGGACTCTACAACAGCACATTCTAAAATTGAAAAATGCTCGGTTTTTTTTAGATACAATATAACTGCCGCGATAACTTCCGTTCTATTAAGATGTTTACACTGTTGGCTAAAGATAGCTAAATAGAATTCATACTCTCATCTTCCGGATCAATGTCGTCATCATCATCATTATCATCATCATCATCATCATCATATAACGCCGACAGATGTCTTATAAATTTAGTCTTATAAGTTTTTTCAAATAATAAACCGTTAGTCATGTTCCGGCCAAACGCTTTACCGGTCGTGCTATAAAGTGTGTTAGCAATAGTTTATACATATTGTATATTTCGATCACTACTCTGTCCAACAACTTTTAACATTTTTGCACAGTGTTTCAAAAGGTTAGTCTTTGTACACTTGTTTTAACTCAAACCATTCCTCAAGCAACTGATCTTCACTGAATTTTGAAAGGGAATCTTTGAAATGTTCTGCCACTTCCAGTATTTCTTTGTTTCCAGCTTCGGTTAAAAGCCGACCAACTGGCCATTTAGCTGTGTCAAAAACCTTCATGTTTGACAAAGCAGAAGACTTATTAGTAAATCTTCTTTTCAGGTAGACTTGTCTGTTATTACACATATTTTTACAGTCTGTTTTGAAAATGTCCTCCCCTGTTTTTGGATTCTGAAGAGCAACTCCGTTGATAATACGTGTTATTGGAATCAGGTTAAATAAGCCAATATTTAGCCCAACAACACAATCACATGATCTCAGTGATCTTAGAGATGGATAAAAAGGATGGCTAGAGGAAGGCGGGGGAGAATCATGGCATATGCATAGACAGGCTGAAAACTTTGATGCTGATTTAGATGGCTCTAGAATAAGCTGGACTGGACTACAACCATCTACATGAGTTTATACCCATGACATCACAGGCATGATGTATAATGTTGATACCCACTACCCTCGTTAGTCTGATATAGCAGGTTGTGAACGGGCAGCATGTAGGTGGGGTTGGAGAGTATATGTCTCTTCTGGGGTGATAAGGTGAGTTTTTTTATAATACATGTTATTTTATTCCTTTGTAACATGCGTGGCATGTTACAAATCTCTCCCTCTTGAGAAGAAGGTATCCAGCTCTGTAGTTGAACAGTGAGGAGGTGCTATCCTCGCTGTTTTTACAGCATGTTACAAATCTCTCCCTCTTGAGAAGAAGGTATCCAGCTCTGTAGTTGAACAGTGAGGAGGCGCTATCCTCGCTGTTTTTACTTGCCAGTTCCGATGGCATGTAGCTCCCAACAGCATCCGGGCCCCAATTGAATATTTTTGGGCCGGTAACGGTGACATCCTGCGACTAAAACACTCGCGACTTGCTGCCTCTATAAGAAATTTCCATCTGACACACCAGCCTCAGTTCTTGCTGCACAGCTCCATACGGCCATCCAGCATCAGCCATGATGGAAGTAAAGGGGGTTTAAGGGAGACCAGCAGTATAGATTGAGAACACATGCACACATTGACCCTGGTTAACAGACAGGACGAACTCACAAAAACAACCTTGCTTGAGAACTTTAAACAGCAAGTTCAGTCTGGGTCACTAAACTCTGTGCGCATGTCTATAGTTGGAAACCTCCGTATTAGCGGAACACCTTAAAGCAGGTCCCTACTGTATAGCCTAATATGTGCCAGTGAATAAAACAAATATATTAGTAATTCATAAAGAGAAATTACAAAATAAAATGTCTCGTTGATTAAAAAAAAAGTGTACATGATTTACAAAGGAAAGAGTAACATGTTTGATGCCGATGATTGCTTTGCCCTATATGATAAAGACGGTGTTTGTTATCACCACCAGAGGATGTGGAAGCTGTGTCGGCACTGTCAAAGGAGAAGGACTCATGGACTGAATTAGTCTTAGGTTCAGTGTCATGCAGATATTAACAATAAATCAACATAGCACTGAGTAGCAGTTGTGTTTTAATGTTAATGGGAGAATAACATTAGAATGGACCTGAAAGAAATAACGTGTATTGAGGGAGTCTATAGAACTAGCTCAATATAGAGATAGGGTGTAATGAGGTGGACTGGATAGAACTAGATCAATATAGAGATAGGGTGTATTGAGGTGGACTGGATAGAACTAGATCAATATAGAGATAGGGTGTATTGAGGTGGACTGGATAGAACTAGATCAAGATAGAGATAGGGTGTATTGAGGTGGACTGGATAGAACTAGCTCAATATAGAAGGATAGAACTAGATCAAGATAGAGATAGGGTGTATTGAGGGAGTCTGTATAGAACTAGCTCAAGATAGAGATAGGGTGTAATGAGGTGGACTGGATAAAACTAGCTCAATATAGAGATAGGGTGTATTGAGGTGGACTGGATAGAACTAGCTCAATATAGAGATAGGGTGTAATGAGGTGGACTGGATAGAACTAGCTTAAGATAGGGATAGGGTGTATTGAGGGAGTCTGTATAGAACTAGCTCAATATAGAGATAGGGTGTATTGAGGTGGACTGGATAGAACTAGCTCAAGATATAGATAGGGTGTATTGAGGTGGACTGGATAGAACTAGATCAAGATAGAAATAGGTGGAGTAGTTTCGGATGTGCTGCAATGAACTTTCAAGCTCCTAGTGCCATAAAGTAAGTGAATTGAACACACTTTACTACAAATCACCAAAACAAAATATCACAAATAAGTGTCATGTTCAAACATTTCTGTCCTAACTAATAAACCTTATATTACCCACTCCAGTGGCCAAATAAATGGTCTAAGGCATCAACCTTGTGTTGGATTGGCCTGCTGATCACAGGAAGATTGGGGTTAAAATACTGGCCAAGTTCAGTGAGGGTGGTTTTTCTTTCCTGAATGGCTTATCCACTCTCCTTTCACACAACTGTCGCTAGATTCCCACTAAAATTCTTCCTCGTCCATACGCCGGTAGAGTCATTATCATATATGTGTATAATCTGAACAGATAGTTATTTTCTTGTTTGTGGTAATTGATTGTTTTTAGATGCATACGCTCATCTTATGTTTCTATTCTAATTCTTTAATTTATAACCGTGTTGTTTACTATTTATGTGTTGATTTTTAATTGCAGAAAAACTTTGCCACACTGACACATCTGATCAAGTTGGACTTAAGTAAGAATCAACTTACCGAATTGCCAGAAAACTTTGGAGATCTTGTTCTTCTGAAACACTTAGACCTCTACAGTAATCAGGTAGAACATCACTTTTGTAACACTTGGATCTCTACAACAATCAGGTAGAACCTCACTTGTGTAACACTTGGGATCTCTACAACAATCAGGTAGAACCTCACTTGTGTAACACTTGGGATCTCTACAACAATCAGGTAGAACATCACTTTTGTAACACTTGGATCTCTACAACAATCAGGTAGGACATCACTTGTGTTAAACTTGGATCTCTACAACAATCAGGTAGGACATCACATCTCCAATATGATAATAGTTTATTAAAATAAATAGATATAAAATATTAGATAGTACCAATCTTTTTTAAACTTGTACTTTAAATAGTTGGAAAGGCTTATCTAAAGTTCTAAAGTAGTAGAAAATTTTTTATTAATTTGCCTTATTTTTCTATTTTTAACAGCAGTTAAATAAGAGCTAATTTTATGCTATTTTTTATCCCAAATAATATCTTCTTTAAAAAAACTCAGCTCATGTTATCTACCACAAATCAGGGTCTCTAAATTAAATTGGCATATCCTTGTGAAATCACAGAATTTTTCTAGACAGTACAAATTAAAGCGGTTAGTTTTTTTTATCTTTCATATACCTAATGGAAGTCCAGTAATAATTATGTTGCTCAAAAATTTATCTCAGTTAATAACACTTTGGTCTGTTGAGCCAAGGGTCTGAAGTTCAATTCTCAACATAAAGTCTGTTCAGCGTAGGAATTGTTTTCTGAAAGGCCTTTTTCCCTACCAGAAATCTACTATATAGTATGATATTAGTAGGAAAAAAGACCTTTCAGAGAGTAATTCCTACCGTAAATGGAGTATAGCTGAAAAGTTTATCTTTGGTGACATTGGGGCTTTCCCTTTCACAGTGATGAATTAACAGTCTAACAGAATTAACAGTTCTAGAACTACCTAATTTAGTTTTTATGTCATACAGACACTAATATAATAAGTCTGTTCAAACTTTGAACATAAGTCAAACTAGAACTCTCTTATTTCAGCTGACACACTTACCTCTGAGCCTTGGTCGACTGAAGAACTT
This sequence comes from Timema bartmani, assembly GCA_902151455.1. Taxonomy (NCBI): domain Eukaryota; kingdom Metazoa; phylum Arthropoda; class Insecta; order Phasmatodea; family Timematidae; genus Timema; species Timema bartmani. The sequence goes on from CABFWB010001499.1 coordinate 48,215, forward strand.
ACGGTGGCTCGACTTGAAAAACAACCCCTTGGTCTCGGCCCTGGGGGAGGTGGTCGGGACATGCTTGGATGCTCAGCAGTGTCAGCAATGTGCCAAGAAGGTGGTTCCTTTCTTGCAGAAAATGCAGCAGACAGTGGAAGAGGAGAGGAACAGACGGCAGGATCAGAGACGCAAGCAGCAAGGTCAGAAGACTTTTCACTTGTTGAATCTATAAACATGATTCCAAGGGTAGGATGGCTTCATTTCAGTTCTTGTATTCTCCAGGAGGCGTGATCAAAGATTGGGAGGGATAGCGCATGTATGAAAGAGAGGGATAGTGCATGTATGAAAGAGAGGGATAGTGCATGTATGAAAGAGAGGGATAGGGCATGTATGAAAGAGAGGGATAGGGCATGTATGAAAGAGAGGGATAGTGCATGTATGAAAGAGAGGGATAGTGCATGTATGAAAGAGAGGGATAGTGCATGTATGAAAGAGAGGGATAGTGCATGTATGAAAGAGAGGGATAGTGCATGTATGAAAGAGAGGGATAGTGCATGTATGAAAGAGAGGGATAGTGCATGTATGAAAGAGAGGGATAGTGCATGTATGAAAGAGAGGGATAGTGCATGTATGAAAGAGAGGGATAGTGCATGTATGAAAGAGAGGGATAGTGCATGTATGAAAGAGAGGGATAGTGCATGTATGAAAGAGAGGGATAGTGCATGTATGAAAGAGAGGGATAGTGCATGTATGAAAGAGAGGGATAGTGCATGTATGAAAGAGAGGGATAGTGCATGTATGAAAGAGAGGGATAGTGCATGTATGAAAGAGAGGGATAGTGCATGTATGAAAGAGAGGGATAGTGCATGTATGAAAGAGAGGGATAGTGCATGTATGAAAGAGAGGGATAGTGCATGTATGAAAGAGAGGGATAGTGCATGTATGAAAGAGAGGGATAGTGCATGTATGAAAGAGAGGGATAGTGCATGTATGAAAGAGAGGGATAGTGCATGTATGAAAGAGAGGGATAGTGCATGTATGAAAGAGAGGGATAGTGCATGTATGAAAGAGAGGGATAGTGCATGTATGAAAGAGAGGGATAGTGCATGTATGAAAGAGAGGGATAGTGCATGTATGAAAGAGAGGGATAGTGCATGTATGAAAGAGAGGGATAGTGCATGTATGAAAGAGAGGGATAGTGCATGTATGAAAGAGAGGGATAGTGCATGTATGAAAGAGAGGGATAGTGCATGTATGAAAGAGAGGGATAGTGCATGTATGAAAGAGAGGGATAGTGCATGTATGAAAGAGAGGGATAGTGCATGTATGAAAGAGAGGGATAGTGCATGTATGAAAGAGAGGGATAGTGCATGTATGAAAGAGAGGGATAGTGCATGTATGAAAGAGAGGGATAGCGCATGTATGAAAGAAAGGGATAGTGCATGTATGAAAGAGAGGGATAGCGCATGTATGAAAGAGAGGAATAGTGCATGTATGAAAGAGAGGGATAGCGCATGTATGAAAGAGAGGGATAGTGCATGTATGAAAGAGACTGGTAAATATGATACAATCATAGAAGTTTTACCAAACATCTAAACAATTTGAAACATATTAAAAATAGTGGATTTTTGAGTCAAATTACATTGAAACTGATTAAGTTTCAAGTGGTTTTAGAAAGGAAACTGATTCAATTTTTTTATATTTTTTTTTTTCATTCTTTTATATTTTCACTTACAAATAACTCTATTTAATTTCCAAATATAATGCAAGACAAGTAATATATGCATGTTTATATCATCTTATCATAACACGTTTAATGCAATTTGATTCAAATGTCCACAATTTTTAATATGTTTCAAACTTTTTAGATGTTTGTTAAAACCTCTATGATTGTATCATATTTTTCATTATAAGATATTATAACTTATAATCACTACTACTACATTTTTTTTCATTTATGATTAAAATTATATTGCCAATATTATTATTATTATATTATATCATAGATCTATGTTTTTTACATGTTAAATTAACTAAGATTGTCAACTTTACCAAAACTAGAATTCTATTACTATTTACCCTTAACTATTATTTAGATATGAAACCCCGTGAAACTTCTCTCTGCTTAAAGCCCCTTTAATGGTCCATAGTATTGACACCCCTCAAAGGTTCTTTGTTTAACACCCTGTAGCCTATACTCTTTGTTTGGTTTCTAATAAATAGTTAAATAGTTGACCTTGTCAAGATAATTCCTCCCCCTACTTTTATGCCCCAAAGGATGCTAGAATATAATATATCTCTGTCCTTCTATAAACTTTTAAGCTCTCTCGCTTGCTGAGCCTAACAAATAACTAGGGATGTGCGTGACTCAAAAATATCTCGAAAATTTGAGAAAAAAAATCTTGATCTCGCCTTGAACGTTAAAAAAAATTTGATAAATTAAAAAAAAATCCCTGAGAAATTAATAAACCAAACCAGGAATTTATTATTTCCAATAATACCTTAATAACACAAAAATGGGCCACATTTCCTCCCCAAAAAACAGCCTTTACTAAGAAATGTTTTGGTCATAAATATTGTTTTTCAAAATCAAACTTTGACAATATAAGCTGTTACATTACAAAATTAAATTATAAATGGTGTTCATTGTAACTACCTATCACTATTTTATTAATTGCATTTAAAATGTGTATGAGTCATCTCAAGTCTCAGGTGTTTAAATGAACTATAAGACAATCTAAATCAAGTGCCAGCTTAAATTTCAAAAAGGAACTCTATAAACTATATATTTACTTTAATAAACATAATTTATATTTGTTTACTTTTAAAGGACGTTGTCTCGTTCTTGTGGCTCGATACTTTTTTATATTCCTGTCTCGAGATATTAAAAATGGTTCTCGCACATCCCTACAAATAACTGTTGATAGACAGAGCACATTGACTCACAAGCTTTCCAACTTGTTTGTCTCACCACAGGCAGTAAAATACCCCCATGCAATAGATATTGAGCCAGTAGTACCTGCTGTAACAATAAGCGAGATTTAGTTCCTGCCCGAACCCTTGCCGGGAAATGGACTTTCTTGCCCGACTCTCAGGAATGGTTAAATTCCAGACATTTTCTTTAGCTTTCAGGATCCCGTCCATCCCTAATAAGAGTTCTTAATAGAATTTTAACGGCATCCCAGACTCGTTCTTTTCTCCTCCCAAACAATGCATCACAACAAATACGTTGTTAGTACTTATTAACAATCATACACCACTTTGTGTTGACTAAAAATATTTATCCTTATTTGTTATTGAAGTGTAAAATATTCATTTATAGAAATAGCAGAATCTTCTGCCCAAGCCCACAAGAAGGAGCAGAAAAATAAGAAAAAGAAGACTACAAAATCTTCCACCAATCCACAAAATAAAACTGAGAATGGACTTAAACTTTCTTCAACCGCTGGTTCAGGTGATTCAAATCTGAAGAAAACGACAACTCAGCGTGATAAATCTGTACCCTTACAAACTGGAAGGAAGTCAATTTCAAGTAAGTTAAGCGCCCTCTACACATTTGATATTGACATGAATGCTGAAAACATTATTGCTTAGTTGTTTATACTATAGCACTGTTTTCAAACTTATTTTTACAAGTGAAACCATTTTTAAAAGGAAGTCTTTAGTAGAACTCTAATACATATATTAGATAAAATTGGTATTTTATTAGTATAAATGTAATTTTTAATATCAAACTTACACTTTTACTTATAATATTTGGAAGAAGCTATAGAGGAGGTGGATATAAGAAACTTAGAGGCATTTTATATATTCACATCCAATATCCTTTTCCTGTATTTGTCCTTAATGTTATTCCTTTTACATGTTCCTATCTATGTGTCCTGTCAGCTTTACAAATTTCCAATGTGTCCCTTTTATGTTTCTTGGCTTCCTCTTTTAGGAAGTTGTGTTGAACATTTCACATTCCTCCCTTATGATTTCCGATAAAATGAAACCTAGGTCGGGTAGCGATAGATTTTCTTCAAGAGGCAGCCATTACCTGTTTGTCCATTAGCAGCAATGTAAAGTGTGAACTTTGTTCTTATTTTAATTGTAAAAGCCATATTGTGTTTGTCCCTTTTATATGTTTCTATCCACCTTTCCTGTACATTCTTCCAAATATAATACAATTACCTCTTAAAGCGAAAAGAGGTTTTCCTCATAGACATATATTTACTTATTATCAGAGATATCTGAGTACTCACATCTTGAGTTAGGTTTAAATAGATACTCTAACTTGAGCTTGAGAAATTTAGTTGCTGGGAATTTCCAAGCTCCTTCTAAAAGGCTACCTTTATGCCTTGTAGTGTGTCTTTGGTCCTGGATGACTCATTCTTTAATTGTTTGGACATAGTTTGTGCAAGGCTGGGGGTAAGGTATTGGAGTTAAACCCACCTCCCTGAAAGTAACTGGAAAAAACTGCCTTATTTATGATTCAAACAAAACAAGAAAATACAGGTTTTTAGATTGTCATCACCATTCTAATGTTTAAGTAATTTTTTTTAATAGTTTTTGATTGTGTTAATTTAGTCAAGTAAAATTCTTGGTAGACTAAGATAAACTATTGAAAAAGGAAATAAGCAAGTATTAGTGAATGTGGGGAAAGATATGGGAGTTGGTAAATCTTTGTGATTATAAAACAACATAACCTTTACACTGGAGTAGTTCCGAGGATAGGTCACAAATGAGTCGGTAAAGAAAAACGAATGAGAGGGCGGCGATAGGTATCAAAGAGGAGGCTCCAGATATCATCCCCCAAATGATTGCAATTTGCGAAAATATAAACAGTGATAGTTTTAGAGAAATATAGCTGGGGATAAGTGCGTGTTATAAATACCATGACATGTGAATGTCTTTAGTTTAGTGAATTGTTTTAAGTAACTTTTGTAACTGTCAAAAAGTGCATTCCTGTTTGAATCTGACTGTAGCCAGGGTAATCGGAAGACTGAGTTGACTACTTAGGACATTGATAGTAAGACGCTGTGGCGCTGTGGAAAATATTGTAATACTGATGTTTGAACTACAATATTCTCATGTTACTCTGCTAACATAACATAACATTATTGTTTAACAGCCCAAAAACTATTATTAATCTTCATTTGATGAGATTTCATTTCACTGCAGGTAGTTCTGTTTTAATGTTCTCTGAGAGAAAGACTTAAGCTTGTGTTCAGATAAGACCTTGATATCTGTGAATCCTAATATTACAATTTTTTTATCATTCTAGAAATTGAAAAGCGTTTGTATTTAACTCTACAGTCAAAGTTATGTTTATTGTACTTTTTGTTTTTTTCCATTCACAAAATTAATATCTAGTTGCACGCTGCTATAATTAAATCGCTTGTATGGCTACAATATTACTATTAATAACATGGAGATACTATTTGTATTATCTCTATCAATAAAATGAAGAGTTTGTGTGTTGGTCATAGATGTTAACCAATATATACCTCACCCAGAGGGCTGAAATTTAAAAATTAGTAGCTCCTGTGTACAAGCATCTGCATATAGAAACTGGAATTATTAAAATTTTGATTACATTTTTTTCAAACTAATTAAAAACTGTGCCATCTCGCGCCACTATTATCTATCTTTTGATACTTTACTGGCCATTGATTAGAAAACAAAAGTTTCACAACCACAATTTTCATTTATTAATTCATATGCACATTTTACAGCGTATTAAAACTGTGCCGACACACTTTGTCACATTGGTTGCTTTCCAATACAACTCTTAGTCAACACGGCCTTAGCTTGAAGGCTTCAACATACAACTGACCTCCGACACGCAACTGACCTCCGACATGCAACTGACCTCCGACACGCAACTGACCTCCGACACGCAACTGACCTCCGACACGCAACTGACCTCCGACACGCAACTGACCTCCGACACGCAACTGACCTCCGACACGCAACTGACCTCCGACACGCAACTGACCTCCGACACGCAACTGACCTCCGACACGCAACTGACCTCCGACACGCAACTGACCTCCGACACGCAACTGACCTCCGACACGCAACTGACCTCCGACACGCAACTGACCTCCGACACGCAACTGACCTCCGACACGCAACTGACCTCCGACACGCAACTGACCTCCGACACGCAACTGACCTCCGACACGCAACTGACCTCCGACACGCAACTGACCTCCGACACGCAACTGACCTCCGACACGCAACTGACCTCCGACACGCAACTGACCTCCGACACGCAACTGACCTCCGACACGCAACTGACCTCCGACACGCAACTGACCTCCGACACGCAACTGACCTCCGACACGCAACTGACCTCCGACACGCAACTGACCTCCGACACGCAACTGACCTCCGACACGCAACTGACCTCCAACACGCAACTCACCTCCAACACGCAACTGACCTCCGACACGCAACTGACCTCCAACACGCAACTGACCTCCAACACGCAACTCACCACCAACACGCAACTCACCACCAACACGCAACTGACCTCCAACACGCAACTGACCTCCAACACGCAACTGACCTCCAACACGCAACTGACCTCCAACACGCAACTGACCTCCAACATACAACTGACCTCCAACATTTGAGTGTCGGAAAGAAGTTTAAGGCCACCCATTAAAAAAACAATTTTTCCACATTTCAATATTTTTATTTACTCAGAATATTACAAAAAAAAATAGTTTGTGTTGCATTATAATGTTTAGAAATCAATAGTACTCAGAAAATTAAAAAAAAAAAGTTTACATTCCCATGATTAGTAGTGGATAGGACCTCCTCTAGCCTTGTAGCATGCTTTGATCCTGTCAGGCATGGAGTGGATCAGCTTCTTACATTCTTCACGTATCACTTGTTGCTATAGGCTTTGGACTGCCACTCTCGAGCTTCTGCTTTACCAATCGATATGCCATTGTGTTCCATGGATTTTCAATTGGGTTGAGGTCTGAACTACGGGGTGGCCAGGGAAGCAGTTCAATGTCCTGGGTATCAAACCATGTCCTTGAAACCTTGGACCAGTGGCATGGGGCACATTGGCCTGCTGGTAAATGTAATTTACCTCAAGGAGCCTATGTGCTGAAGGAATCATAGTTTCACAATAATTGTCACTGTTCATAGCATCATTCACAACCTTACAGTCTCCAGGCGCCTCCAAAGTGATGCAACCCCAGAGAATGATTGCATTGCCACCTTGTTGGACAGCAGGGGCGACACAGGCCAGCAGAAATTTCTGTGTTTTGGTCCTGCGAACCCTAACCTTATGTCGAGGAAATAGTTCAAAGTGGCACTCATCTGAAAAAATTACTCTTTCCCAAGCTTCTTTAAGCCACCCTAAATGTACCTTGCAGAACTGAAGTCATTGTTTTTTGTGTTTCTCATTTAACAGAGGTCTGCGAATTGCAAAATAGGAACTTAGGCCTGATTCATTTAAACGGTTGCACACAGTTCGCTCAGTTATGTTAATATTATCACAGGAAGACTTCAGTTCCCCGAGAAGATCACTGCAGCTAGCATTTCTATCTTTTTTACAAAGCTGCAGCAGCCTACGGTCTTGTATTAGAGATGTTTCCTCAGACAGCCTGTCCTAGGCCGGTTGATGATGGTTCCAACTCATATCACTTGATTGTTTGTTGCACACATGTTTTAGACACTCCAACAATTTCATTAAACCAATGATTTGCCACTTAATTTGGTCTGATACTGATTTTTTCCCCATCTTGACTCACAAACACAAAATGCATACAATAACCTCAAAATGATCACATTAAAATCAGCTGATTGGAGGGAACTGGTGAAACAGGTGTACCACTTCCACAGAGATAAGAAATAACATAATGCTAGGACTAAATAAAAAGAAGTAATAAGTGTAGCTAATAAAAATCTTAAAAAGTCATCATTTTTTTCTTTTGATTTAAAAAAATTACGCCACTTAAAAGTTAAAGTACTAATTTGGTAAAAAAAAATTAAGGTTTTTAATTTATAAGCTTTGTATCAAAACTTTTTGGAGACCAAAAACCATAGCTGTATCATCATCATCAACAACAACTGTGCTTGTGCCCGGATCAGTTTAGTAAAATGCCTTCATCTTCCTATTACCTTCCACCAGTTTTCCTCCTTTAACTCCTTCCATTCTTGGTTTCCCTTGTGCTATTTTTTCTACCTATTGCATCTCCTTCATTCTCATAAGTACCTTCTCTTTTTCCATCCTCATGCCTATACCATATGATTATTGCTTCCTCTACTATTTCACGTACTCCAACATCCTCATTACATGTCCATACCATCTCAGTCTTGCTTCCTCTACTATCTCATGTACTCCCTGTACCCCAAACTCTTTCCCGGATAACTTTAGTCCTAATCTTGTTTCTCCTCGTGACAGCTATCATGCTCCTCACAAACTTCATTAATGTGGCCTCAACTTTCCTAGTCTCTTTTACATTCACTGTCCATGTGTCTACTACATGTGTGACAATGGGTACAAAGTACGCCCAGTACAACACTTCCTTACACTTCAAGGTCACTTATCTTCTCCATATCAGGTCTCTTACACACCTTTAGAACAACTCTCTCTGCTGTCCTCTTTACTCCATCCAACTTTATAGCTTTACTAGGCCTTACCTTCTTCCTTGTTATTACCATCACTTCACACTCTGCCATGCTAAATTTCAACACTCTTTCACTTCCTCATTCCATTCCTGATGCTATTCCTTCATTCTCTCCCATACCATGTCATCAGCAAGCATCACTTTGTTCATGACCATTTCTATTTCCATTACAAATAGTAATGGTGAAAGGGCACTCACCTACTTCACTTCATTTTTTATTTAAAGTATGTACTATAATTCACTTCTTCCAGTGGAAAGAACATATATTTTGAAAGTTCAAATAATTTGTTTGTTTTCAGAATTAAAAAAAGTAAATAATTTGAGCTAAAATACTTAATAATTAATATTAATTATTTAAATAAACTGGTTATTATTAGTAACTGAAACATTATTAACGATTCAATTGAAACAGTTTTAAAAACAATATTAATAAAAAGCAGAGTTGGATAGGAAGATTTAGTTATATCCAACTCTTCCAGTCCCCTTCCATCTGTAGTGCTGACCTTGACAATCTCCTAGAGAGAAACATCGCCGAGCAGGAAGCTAATCAAGTATTTTAAGATGTACACTTCATTCACCCTAGAAGGTAGCAAGTCTACCTTGCACGTTTTCACTTTATCTCTGTCACCAACACTACCCTGTTTGTTGGGCTATTACCCTCTCATCCCAATTAATAACCCCAACAGCACATTTTACACAATTATTGAGTCAGAAATATTACAAGAAGCTCAAAATTGCCGAGCTTATAAATTTTTCAAGCTCAATCATAAGTATCTGTAAATAACAGCTTGGATCTGAAAATTCTGGTACGCGCAGATCCCTACAAAATACCTCTTTACACTGAGTCCAAACTGACTTGCCTAAACAGTTGCTTATTTCAACATGATCAATAAATATATTGAGAAAACATACCAAACAATTGATTTTGATTTCTGAGGAATGTTAAAAGATTTCCAAGAACTTTATTTGCACTGTCAGAGTTTTTCCAACAAATAATTTGATCAAGAATTTTGATTATGTAGGAAAATAGCTCATGAAATTCTTGCCTGTGTTTGGCACAAGTTTTACTATCTACCTTAATAACAAGGTTTATATACTAAACACTCATTAATGATGCTTGGCTCATGAATCCTGACTTGGTCGAATCAAGTTTTCCGATCCATTTTCTTTACCCAACGAGCAACATCAACACCCAATGCCTTGGTTATGCATGTTTTCCTTTGTGTAATCCAATATATATTTTTATTTTAGCTGCCGGCTGGCTTTGCGGGATGCTGCTGAAGTTGTTGTTTAGTCTGGTTGTGTTGGCTGCATTGTCTCTGGGTGCTTTATCTTACCTGGACCAACCCAAGTTTCTCTATGTGCTGGAAGTATCCAACACGACCTTGACAACATCTTTGGAGCAATTACGGGTGACCTACATAGAACTGGCTGCACACCCAACAACTCTGAAACTGGTGGATAATATGCACACCTTATGGAAGTCCTTGTGTTACAATGCCTATCACCTATATTCCACTGTCAGTCAGCAAGTGCCCATTTATCTGGAGACTGTCAAGAAAAAGTTATTTTGAAAATATTATTTTTCAACTGTTTTTAACGCAGTGATATCTTTAACTTTTGATTCACCTTAACGGAAAATATTTTTAAGGGTCCTTAAAAATGAATTGTTATGTTATTTAACTTTCTTGCTTTGTTAAGTGTGTGAATTTGAATAAAACAATCTTTATAAATTGTTTATTTATACTAAAATATTTATTTATGATAAATTCCATTTGTTTCAACCTTACCCTGCAAAAATAACATTTTACATTGATGTTGACATTTTAAAACGTTAAAACTAAACCTCATATGCTATGTTCAGTAAATTTATGTAAATAATTAGAGTATATCCCTATTAATAATATAGAATAATGTGTTGCTTCTCTTAATTATCTCCACTAGGCTTAATCAAAAACAAAAATTGAGAATAGTAATTATTTTAACAATAAAATACCGTATTGGCCCAAATATAAGAAGATAGTTTTTATTAAAAATCGAAAGCAAAAAATAGGGGGGTGGGATTCTTATATTTGCAGCCTCTTATCGTATTAATTTCAACTTATTTTTTATGTAAAGCTGTTTGTATTGCATATTTCTAACTAAAGCTAATAAATCTAGCACAAAACATGTTTTCACACAAGTAAGAAACTATAAAAATTTATTTTTCTAAGGTATTTCACATGTAAATTATCATAATGGCATAGTTTCTTGTGTTATTAATTTCAAACTTAATTTTTGTGAAAAGCTGTATATATCATTTATTAAAGTTAGTAAATCATGCATGACAACATGTTTCTACACGAATACTAACTCACAAACTTTATTTTATTGTGGTATTTCACGCGTAAAAACGTAAACATAAATATTACATCAAAGTTAGTTTTCATTTTGATCATGGAAGTACAGCAGCGGTGTGGTATTCTGATATTACGTTTGAACGCGCTCTAAGAACTGATCTTGGTGAGCGCTCAGTAACATGATGGTACTGCTGTGTAGCGACTAGTTGCACGAATCAGTGTTTAGTAATAGTGTTTCTTTTCTCCATGGTGAGTGACGTCAGCTGCCAGCTGATTATCTTGATGTATTTGTTTGTTTTTTGTGGGAATTAGTTACAGCAACATAAATATAGTATGGTTTAGTGCGGTTTTAATTACAGTATATTTTTATCTTTTCCATTGGCGCCTGATAGCGTAGAAAAACGAGGCACATCGTCAAAACAGATAATCAAATGTGAAAATGGAGAAAATAGGTTAAGGGTCGTCTTACATTTGAGGCCTTTTTTTTTACTTGGGCCAGGGAAAAATAGGGGGGTCGTCTTATATTTGAGGTCGTCCTATACTCGGGCCAATACGGTATATTCTTTGCCTTATAATTAAGGACTGCTACGTTTTGCGAACAAAGTTCTCATGAAACATCTGAGAAATATGATTTGAAAGCATAAAAATATGTTTGAAGTTCAACAATTATTCCTCTGTTTCTTTTAAGTTCAAGTAATATAATGATAAAGTTATTTAAATACAAAATTCCAAGTTTTCTAACAATGTATCATATTTTTAAACAAAATTTGCTTGTATTATGCCCTAGAACCTGCCCTCTCCACGAATATTGAAAATATATTGCATCTACATTTAGAACCAACCAGATTCAACAGCTCATCTGTTCCAAAAAATACATTTCCTTTCAAGTTTAACTTGGCAAAACTGAAATTAGATCCAGAGCTGCCTTCTCCACTGCTGATTTTATTCCAAAACATGCTTTCTGCTTTTTCCAAAAGCTAACTTAGTGTGCAGCCGTTACAGTATTCATTCCAAAAGCTGCTTTCTATCCATAGCACTCTAAGTAGTATGTGAATTACAATGTTTTGTCATGACTTTAGTGAGCATAACCTGGCATTTCATTTCTTTCAAATAGAAGTGGTTCTTTTTCAGGTGTCCTGTGCTCTTCAATGTAAACAATTATTTTTTATGTAGGGAAACGATGTTGACAGCTGGTGTGAGGTTGTGTTACTAATTATTTTGAGATTTGATTTATTTCTGTGGTTTAGTAATTGAAGAAATTCAAAGAGTGGATACTATTAAATTCGGAAGAAGGTACAGCGAAGGTGGGTAGACACATTTAAACAAGAACAAACACAATATGGTTTTTACAAAGAAAAGAACAAAGTTCACACTTTATATTGCTGCTTCTAGATGAAGAGGCTTTGGCTGGAATGGAACGGCTTTGTTTGACCATAGGTAGCTACACCTCCCTCCCCCCAATCTCTAGATACAGGATAGTTTACCCGGGAATAGTAGTGCCGAAATAGCCAGGTCCACCATTTTCAGTTTTACCCTTCTAGGCGTCCAGATGAGAGATCACAAGCGAATCTAGCTGAGGATAAGCTTGAAGTAAATTTGAGATAGGTAGGAGAACATTAATATAGGCGTTTAGGTGCCAACAATAATCATTATTTAGTAAATGGGGAAATATTAAGAGATTAGTGAGGCCACCAACCTGGAACTTCATTGCAGATGGTATAGCTGAAGGTTGTTTTACTCTCTCTATAACTTTGGGTTGTAAAATTATGGCCATTTATCGACGAGAGCAAAGTGGATTTGAGGGCTTCGAAGGTAGTCCTGGAGAGTTAATAAAGATGAGATTCGTGGTTGACAGTCAAAATATTGAAGATACAGGAAGATGGAAACTTAAGCTTGAATATGGGGAAGAGGTGACTTGTGCTTTTGAGAAAGGTGTAGAGTGTGTTGGTCCAAATTTCATTGCATAGCAGGGCCCTCCTGCAACTGGGATTCTGGCATCACCAGCAGCACCGTGTGGTATTGACAATGCATCCCCAGTACACCCTCCATAGCCAAACTGGTCGTTTGCGTTGGGGAGGGGGGATGAGTCTCGGAGGACTTGTGGCGAGTGCTTCGCAAGGAAGTTACAGGTTCCGGAGGTTCGCACAGCTTCTCTGGGGTTTCTAGGTTAGTGTGTTCCAAACTGCCCAACCTCTGGAAAGGTGGGCCCACCACTTTAGTAGGAGTGGGCCCTTTGTCTTGAGTGTCAATCTGGGGTAGTAGGTGGTGAAGGACGAGAGTGACATCTCCCTCTCCGGTTCGTTGGGATCGGTGGAGGAGGAAAGGGACACTTAAACCTAGTGTGACAATCAGCTCGAAGGGAACTTTGTGAATGGCATGTCTAGAGAAACCCTCGGCTCGCTCTGAGCATGGGCTGGAGGGAACTATCCAAAAATGCTCCGGCCATGCCAAAACTGTTTTCTAACAACAATCATGGCTGCAACTAAAAAAAATCTGACAATCTAAAAAGCAACGTTGTAGTAGGGAAAAAAAATTAAAATATGGATAAACGGAGCAAACGCTAAGATGCTATACCAGAGTCTAGTCAAGTTCAGGGGTGGCTTAAGAGCCGGGCGACTGCCTGGGGCGTCGGCTTGAGGGGGTCCTAAACAAATCACCAAAATAACCTAACATAAATTGGTAATGATATGAAAATAGTTCCCAAACCTAACGTAACCTGGGAGTAATAGTGTAGATGCTAAGAATAACACTCATTTAATTTTTGATACTAACATGAAAATTGACATCGTGGTATAGTTCTTTTTGTCAATAATATTGGGTATAACACTCTTTCAAAGTTAACTTACATCCGCCATCTTAAAAAAAATGGCGCCTTAAAACGGTATTTTGCAATTATTTCTTAAGCTGGTCATTATACCATAATTAAATAGGATAACATTGCCTACAAAACACGTTCTTAGTTCTCTTTATAATCCAAACTATCTTCTTAGTGAAACGTTTGTAGATGGCCATTTATGGAGATCCACTTCAGATTATTTTCATGTCACACCTAGGCTACATTGGATTTGGCATGGGCGTAGGAAAAATTTAATTTGGGCTGGGAGGAAGGTGTTACCGTAAGTTTATGACACGATGTTAAAGCTTACTACTAAACCCTCGAGAACATTGTTATTTTATACAATAGTGATGAAACTTTATTTGTGGGAGGGAGAGGAGAAAACCAAGAAAGTAATTTCTGGACTTACTACCTTCTTCAACCCAGTTAAGGTTAGAAAATTGGATGCTCCTAGAAGTTATTTGAATTGATCCTCATTTAAAGAATTTTTGGAAATCGTACTTGCTTTACAGCTATTTAGAATAGTGCTCCCCACAAAATATTTTGAAATTTGTATACTTCTAGAGGATATTTGGAAACAGTAGGTTCCTCCTTTGGCAAATTTTTGAAAATTGGACGCCTCTAAAAGCTTTTTTAAGAAGGACTCACCAGATATTTTTTTAAATAAATTAGATTAGTGGTGATCACCCAGAATTTTTTTTAAATCCGGAATACCCTAGAAGACCTTTGGAATGGTCCTCACCTGTTTTTTCCCCTATCATGCCCAGGCTATGCGAGTTTTAGAGTTGTTAGTTTTGGGGATTATCTTCAGGTGGCGCCAAAAAGCAATCCCACCCAGGTACAAAATTCACCTCAAGCCACCCCTGCTTAAGTTCATGGATGAACTGTTGGTCAGTGCTCACAAGGTCACTGATAATAAAATTAACCAGCTAAAGGCCTAAATTCTGTCCATGTCTATGATAATGACAAACCAGGAGGGGCAGTTGGGACAACTAGAAAGAGAGAGCGTCGGGTTAATGCAACAGAACGGTGTTATGCGGCGGTGACTGAAAGGGCGGTCAGCAAACAAAAGCAGCCAATACTGCAACAAATCCAGCAGAAACAGACGAGGAAGATGAGTCTGATGTTCATCTCCTCCCTTACGGGACAGGACGTGACCAAAATGAGATCAACTATCACGAAAAACATCAAACCAACCAAAGACAAGGCTGCTGCAGGTAGAAACAGATTCAGAGATGGATTCCCTAAAAATCATGTAAAATAAGTATATTAGTCATAAAACTCTTGTATGGAAGGCCAAGGAAGAAGAGACCCCTTGTCATCATGTTTGATATTCCGTCAGACACGACAGTAGAGGAACTAAGAGATACAACATACGAGCAAAATCTATCTGACGAAGTATTAAGAGAAAAATTTAACAAGGGATTCACTTCTGGGCTTAATACTGGACCAAAGGGAAGAGAGGTAGTGAATCACCTGATAGATTCCTCTAAAATTCAGGAGCTAGGTACTAGGGAGTCGATCATTCGCCGACTCTAGTTCGGTCTCTGTTAAAGACTACATCATGGTGACGCGGTGTCACAAGTGCCGTGACTTAATCCACATCAGCAGCAGGTGCGCTAAAGAAAATCCATCTGTATCCCCTGTAGGAACAGGAGGAAAGACAAGTGTGACTGACCGAATGCCAGTGAATGAACTCATAAAATGTTGATCAACATACGTATACAGAGGACAGACTATGGCGAATAAAATCTGAAGAGACATGACGGACATACTAGCACATGTACTGACGAGACTTGATGGAAAACAAACGAAGAAGAATCTAAGAACAAAGACAAAGGACAAGAAGATAAAGAAGAACAGGTCACCTTTGAAAATGAGGCAAAACCAGAAGAGGGCTGTTGCTTACAAGGAGAAGAAACTGGGCCTGCTTGGGTCAACGGCCACTCAAACGTGTCAGTGGGTGACGAGTGAGTGGGTACAAAAAGTCACTACCAATACCATAGAAGCCAAACAAAGACCCACCAAGAAGCTCCAGAAATGGAGATCCTGGAAGAAACTGCAAAAGCTGACTTATATAGAGGATAAATAAGAAGTAGGCAGCAGCATTATAGAAGCGGTATCAACGACCCCTTTTTTTCCAGACGTTGGAAGGAAAAAGGCTGTGCCATACGGAGGAGAGAACGTAGCGGATAAGGTAGAATATATTCCTATAAGGATATAAACTAGCTTCGAGGAAGTCCACCAGTTCTTTCGGCTGGAGGAGCAACATACCTCACACTTTGCAACCCCTAATGAGATCAGGTCATGAGAAAGGAGCTACACTGAACCACATGCTCCTCAAATCAGTCAGTCTTTCGAAGAAGGATTGAGGAGTTCAACTTTGACCATAAAGAGACGTGGCCTTGACTCTACGTCCACACTTACCAATCATAGACGGGGACAGAAGTTGGTTGCAATATCGGAGTTGGCCAGCTATATGGAATGAGTGTGACCGTGCTACGTGAAATACGGAGGTGCACTGATGAGATGAGACTAGACGTCGTTTGCCTGCAGGAGCCCTACACCTTTAAAGGAAAAGTACTACACGTTCCAATGACTGTTAGAGTCATAACCTCTGGTGAGACAAAAATTAGTGCCATCATTGTGTTCAACAGGCACATAGCAGTGACGAAAATAAACCAATTCAGTGATGAAAAGGTGACATGTCTTGAACTAAGATCAAAAAGTCAGCAGATGTAGAAAGTTATTCAAGGATGGGCTAACAGAAGACCAGGTAAAAGAGGACGAGTCCCTTAAGAGTTGATAAATGCCCTACGGCCTGAGATGGTGCACCAGCCCAATAACACACTGACGTAAGCCAGGAGGATTGGCACAACCTCAAAACATTGATGTCACCCTATGTAACCTCAAAGCCGTGGGAAATCCAGAGGTGGAGGGCTGTGGACAGTGCAATTATTAACGACCACAGCCTAATTGTTTTCAAGCTTGCCACAGAGGGAGGAAATGGAGAGGAGGAACATGGTTGGGGCAGGTAGGCGATGGAAGTATAACATTGGCTTGGCAGACTGGAACAGGTTAAGGAAGGAATTGGTGCGGCCACAGCCGGTGTCTTTGGGAGACAATATGAAACATAAGGCCAAATAACTCATGTTGTATATGCAAGAATTCATGAGGTAGGCTATACCAGTGCTGAATGAGACCATCAGAGTAAGCAACAAACCGTGGAATGATCGCTTGCAGAGACTGCGTGTGGAGGCAAGGAGAGCGCAAAAGAGGTATAAAAGATGCTTGGACCCAACAGCAAGAAACTTTCTACTAAATATATACAGAAGAAGGAGGAATTTGAAACTGATCTGGTGAAAGTCAAGAGAGAGAGCTGGGAGAGATACGTGAGAGAAGAGCTATTTACTAACCCATAGGCAGTTCCATTTAGGATTGACACTGGGAAGAGTCAGCGCCACTACTGTTGGAAACAATGCTCCCTAGTGACAACATTGAAAACTATACTGAAGAGCATTGACGAATGAGACAACCAAAGACTACGACGTGATAACACCAAAATGGACCCAGTGACCTAGGATAAAATGATTGGATTCATAGTCTCGATAGAGAAGAATAAAGCACCTGGACGTATGGAATTAAGGTCAAGGTGCTGCAGGAAGATAAGGACAGATTGCGCCCTACATATTCTAACTCATGAATGAGTGCCTTGCTCAAGGAAGAGTTTCAAACATCTGGAATCAGAGTGAGGTGGTCATCTTGAGCAAAGGAGAAGACAAGGACCCGCAATTCCCTATATCGTACAGGCCCACCTGCCTGTTGAACACCTGTGGTAACCTTCAAGAGAAGATATTGTGCAATAGACTGCAGAAGTAAAATTGAAAATTGCACCAGTGAAGATCGCCTACATGCTGTTCAAAGGGACTCTTAAAAGAGACCCGATAGTGAATGTCAACGGCAAGACAATCAGGTGGAGAGGAACAAATAGATACCTTGGTGTGACGTTGGACGAGAGACGCAACTTCGACGCCCACATTAGACAGGTATGCATTAAAGCTATGAATGTGATGATTAAGATAATTAGCATCAGGCGGAGAGGCTTCATCTCCCTATGCATTTCATCAAACAATACCATTAGGCATTACTTGTTTCCATTGTGGGGTGTGAAGCGAGCGTGTTGACGCACAACCGAAGAAGAGTAGCTACGCCAAGATGCTATGAGGGACTCAGAGGAGTATCCCACTGAAACAGGAACGTACAAAACAGTGTCTTCAGAAGTGCTCAGAGTCACGCTATGTATAAACCCACTGGACTTAGAAGTACGTAAAAGGAGTGCCATGTACTGGCTCAAAATAGGTGACCTGCAACGAGTAGATAAATTGACCAGAGCTATAGTAACAATGTCAGAAAATATAGGGAGGGCTCTGGTAAAGTAATGGCAAGATCTCTGGGAGAAAAGTAACAACGGCAGAAGAACCTTCACAATATGTTCAAGTGTGAAAGAGAGAGTTTGAATGAGATATTTACAATCAACCCAAAGACTTGTACACTTATTAACAGGTCATGGGCCGTATATGGCCGTATAGGTTATGTAAGCTCAACATATTAAATAAATAAATGTTCGTTATATATTATTAAGAATGTAATTTATACGTGTCAGTTGATGGAAATGTCAAATCATAAACAAATTTACCAACCGTACCAATATACGATCAATTCTAGATTGATGGAGGAAGTGTAAATCAAGGCATATCATTGTAAGCGGGGTAAGATTTTTTTTATCAGTGCATTTGCTACTCGTTTGGGTCACTTATGTACTAATTAATCTATTGGTTTTAAGGATTAGGAAGTGTTGAATTAAGTGCAATGAAAGAGGTTAATAATTCTAACTAAGAAGGAATCATTTTGTCAATAACACAGATACAAAGTGCACATTGTTAAATCAAAAACAAAGAGAAGGTAAAAATGATCAATGTGGTGCTCATATCATTATAGAAAATGAATATTACAAGCTCTATGCTTGTGACACAAAAAATAGTATCTAGATAATATGTGGTGCCTTTTTTTAACACTCTCACTCGCCATATATTTTCACTACATCCAGTCTGTCAATTAAAAAAAAATTTTTTTTGTGAATTTACTTCTTGAAAATGGCTTTGTCAGAATGTCTGCTGGTTGCTCATTACTTCTTACTATTGCTCCATCACGATATTTTCATCATTGGCCTCTCTGATGAAATGAAGTTACACTTCAAAATGCTTTGTTCTGGCATGAATTTCTGGGTTCCTAATTAGTCTGAGTGTGCTTTGGTTGTCGATGTACAATATGGTAGGACTCACACATTCCTTACACATGTTCTTGAGTAATTGACGGATCCAGTTCGCTTTACACGCCCCTAAGTTGCAGCATACTCTGCTTCAGTAGTTGACAGTGCTACTTTCTTTTGTCTCTGAATGCACCAGGTAATTGGTCCACCACTCAGACGAAAACAGTGGTTGACTTAAATGTGTCCATACCAGTAAAATCCGTATCTGTATATCCAGTCACTGATGTTGATGAATCGTAAACGATTCCCTTATCTGGTGTTCCTATAAGATATCTCAAGTCTCGCTTCACTGCAGCCACATGTCGGAGTTTGGATTTTCTAAAAGCAGACTGACAACGCTCACTGAATATGCAATGTCTGATCTAAACACCATTGCTGCGTATAAGAGTGATCCAATCACTTCAAGGTATGGAAAATCCACGAAGCATTTGTCTTCTGTCTTCATGAGCTTTAGATTTGCATCGGCTGGTGTGCATATTGTAATTTCATCTGTCATATTGAACTTTGTCAGAATCTTATTTATGTACATCTGCTGCCCAATCCCAATTTTCTTTGCAGCACGATCACTGTGTATCACTACGCCCACATAGCACCTGCACTTTCCTGTCGTCATCTCAAAACCTTTTTTTCATATTATATTCTAGTAATTCCTGAATTGCCTCACTGCTTTTTGACAACACCAGACCATCGGCCACATAAAGCAGCAAAAAGATATTGTGTGCATTCACTTTTCCATGGAACACGTGTGGATCAACTACACTTGACGTTAAGATGAATTTCCTGAGGTAGTCTGTAAATCTTATGTTCCAAGCTTTCGAATCTTGTTTCAAACCGTATAGACTCTTCTTAAGTTGGCACACCATGTCACAGTTTCCAACGTTGAAATCTTTCGGGAGTTTAATAAAAATTTCTTCTTTTAGTTTTCCATTTTAAAATGCTGCCTTTACGTCAAACTGTGCAATCTCTTTCTCTACTGCCATGCAAAACATGATTCTTACACAATTATATCTGACCAGAGGAGAAAACAGCTCTTTATAGTCAATTCCTTCTCACTGACTGAAACCTCTGGCTACTAAGCGAGCTTTTGCTTTCGCTTCACTTGAGCCTGGCACATGCTTTACATTGTACACCCACTTACAGTTCACAACATTTTTTTCAGGTGTGGTGGTGGCAATAGTTCCCACGTTTCGTACTGCTTCAGGGCTTCAAGATCTTCTTTCATGGCTTACTTCCATCTGTCCACATCCTTTGAACTTATATCCTCTTCGTGGGTGTTGACTTCATTTCTTACACAATTTACATGTGATTCATACCAGTCTGGCTGTTGCACATATGGTCGCAGATTGTATGATCTTCTGTTTCATTGATCTTCTACGGCTTACACAAAATCTTCAGACAATGATGTGCGTTGAACTTTGGCCTGCACTTCCATCTCTAGACTTTCGAAAACTTGTGGTAATTGATTTTTCACGACTTTCACATCCTCTTCATCGTCTTCAACCTCTTAAAAGTAGACCACAGAGATTTGTTCAGCTGCTGACATCTTGGATGCGATGTTATCCTCATTTAAAGACACGTCACAGATGGCACTCACCTTCCTTATTACTGGATTGTACAGTCTGCAGTTCTTTGTTGTGGACTCATACCCTACAAGGTAATTTTTCTTTGCTCATGCATCCCATTTACTCCTTCTGAGCTGTTTTGGCACATGAACATACGCCTCCACACCAGAGATTTTCAAGGGACTCAAATTTGTTTTTTCCCCCCAAACCATTGCTCGAAAGGGGTCTTGCTCATATTCCGCGAATTCGGAGTTCTGTTGAGGATGTAAATAGCTGTCCTGACTGCCTCTGACCACAACATTTTCTGCAGACCACTCTTCAGCAGCATTGCTCTCGATGATTCTTGGATGGTGAGATTTTCTCACTCGACTCAACCAGTTTTGTTCCGGTGTGTAGGGTGGCGTTATTTCGTGTATCACACCATGTTCTTGTAGCAATTTTGAGACTTCTTTGTTCACAAACTCCAGTCCACTATCAGTTTTCATTGACTTGAATTTTATCCCAGTTACAGCTTCCACTGCCCTCAATTGGCCATCGATCTTGTTGCTCACTTCGGATCTATGCATTAGGATGTGCTAATATCGGAAACTTTTAGCTTCATCTTTGAATACAAGCATGTATCTGTAGCCTCCCACTGAAGTTGTATTCATGGGAACATAGACATCTGCGTGAAGACTCTCACCCGGTCAAGATTGGCATTCCTCTTGCAGTGGTTGGGAAATTTGGCGCATCCTACCCATTACACAGTCTCCACAGAAAAACTTATTTTCTTCGGAGAATGGCATGCCACTTACAACATTGTTATTCACCATCGTTTTTATTGTGTTCACACTTAAATTTACAGATCTCTGATGCCACCTTTTGAGTGACGTCACTGTGGCAACGTTCGCAACTACTTCACTGTCCATGTGAAGTCCTAAGCTGGCACTGTCTTTTACTCCAATCACTGCGATTGTCCCATCAGGATACTGCTACTCGCAAACGCGCTCTCTTTCTACCACCATGAAACCTCGTGACGTTACTGTCCCAGTAGAAAAGAGGTTTGGTCCCAAACTAGGAACATACTGTACGTTTTCTAAGACAAACGACTCCCAACTATCACCATTACACATTGACATGTGGGTTGAACCATGTCCACAGATCAGTAGCTTTGCACCATTAGCAACTCTAACGTATTTCTCTGAGGAGTTCTTATTCAGTTCACGCAACTACTCTTTTCTACTTGTCATGTGCTGTGACGCACCTGAGTCAATGATCCACACGTCTTTCAAAGCACCGTTTGTAATTTCACTTGACATTACCATGAACGCAACTGACGTTTTATTCTTCTTCTGTGGGCAATCACGCTGCCAGTGTCCCACTTGGCCACAACTTTGACACTTTGTTACCTTCTTTTAGTCTTCAATTGAATTGCTGTCCTTGTCCTTGTTGTTACTTGTCCAAAATCTTGAACTTTGTTTTCCTTTTCGGAAAGAAAATGCGCTACTATCCAGTCCACTTTGCTTGTTCTGCTGGTCTTCTTCCTGGCACAGACGTACTAACAAGCTATTCTAGTCTCTTCCTACTCTTGTATTGTACCATACTGTATTGCAAATTTGATAACGTGGTATCAGACCATTGATGATCCTCATCATCCTTATGTTGTGAAACAGCTTTTCACCTTGATCTTCAATTTCAGTGGCAAGCTTCATCGCTTGTGCTCTTTAGTAAAGTGCGCTGTAAGGGGTGCATCGGCACACTTTAAGAGAATTCAGACACCATAAAAAATAACTTCCGGCCTTTGAGTCGAAGCCGTTGCAATTTTCTAGCAAATAAAGTACGCAAGCACACAAAGACGGACTAATCAGACACAGCCAAACCTGAGTTACAACGATCTCACACGAACAGTGAACCTACACGAGTTGCAATGAACTTACCCCAGACTCACATGGAATAATAGTTGACTGACGATTAACGACAAAACAAAACGATACAAACTTTTCAACTTGAAAAAACTCTTTCACTCATATTTGAATTACAATTTTATTATTTCCTAAACGTACCTGGGCCCATAACCTGTTGAATTAAACGGTATGAAAGAGGTTATTAAGGCTAATTAAGGAGGAATCGTTTAGTCAATAACACAATATACAAATAATGTAAATGCACACTGTTATATCGAAAGCAAAGCAAAGCTAAAAATGAGCAATACAGTGCTCGTATCAGTATAGAAATGAATATTACCAGCTTTATGCTAGTGACACATAAAATAGTCTCTAGATAATATGTGGAGCTGTATTTTTAACATAAAGGTTATATTTGGAGTAATTGTACCTGCACTTGCGTGGGAGGAGAGTGGAAAACCATTTTGTTATAAACTTTGTACACCCGACCGAGATTCAAACCATGATCTCCGTGTCATCAGCAGTCTAGTCTTTTGCGAAAGCAGCACCTTAGGCCTGCGACCACTGAAACGGGCTGCTAGGAATTGACCATACACATGTCACGCTGAAACCTGCTAGACGCTGCAGCTAGCCTTGTTTATACTGCAAGCGATTGGCTTGGAGGCTAAAGGCTAGAGGCTTGAGGGAACGACCCGAACGAGCACATGATATCTATTCTACGTGTGCACACTGGAAGCGGCTCGAGCGTTTCCGCGAACCTAGCCCTCTAGAAAACCCGCTGAGTGATTCAACTTGTCGAATAAAATCGCTCGATAGCCAGGCGGCAACCATTCAGTGAACAACAACCTTGTTATATTATATTTATAATAATGCATATTGAAAAGCTTATTAGCGCTATATTCCAAAGAAGAGCGTTGTGGGACACCAGTGACATCATTCACAAGAATGTGGGAGTACTAAATAAAGTTTCTGGAAAGAAATATGTGGAGAATTAAACATTCCAGTTTAGTCAAAGTAGTGTTTATTATATGCATTAATTATTAATATTAGATAATTAAACATTTCAGGTTAGTTAAAGTATTTTTATTACATGCATTAGTTAATATATGAGGACTAAACATTCCAAGTTAAAGTATTTTTTGTTATATGTTTTAATTATTAATATTAGACAAAATATTTTCTGGAAGAGCGTACTCGTTTTGCCAAGGAAGACTTCGTACTGCGTTAAAGTTATTTAAGAAGGTTTCCCTGATTCGAACTATTATGGAAATAATGTTGTAATGTGTGTTGTTGGGATATGCCCATATTTAGTTTAGTTGGACAACTTAATTAAGTAGAGTCCTGCCCTTCTTTCTCAAAAATGTAATTTTGTATTACTCATGCTGTTTTTAACTTCTGTTTTGCTACCTAGATACATAATAAACTATTGTAGTATGACATACAAATTACTATTTTTAAATCGCTTCTAATAAAAGATTTTTCTCATATTAATAACAAGTCTTTGTTCAGCACTAATCGGTTCTCTAAAATTAGTAGTAGTTTTTTTCAATATTTCTTCTAGTTTGTAAAGTAATAAATCAAATGCCTTTTTACTCATACGTAAATATTCCAAAAACGCATCATCATACAAGCTAGCTTGACAATATAAGTTGTTAAATTCACCTCCAAGATTGCCTAACTCAAAAGTTGCATTCTGAAAATTAAAATTACCGCTCAGCAAGTCCAGTGCGTCAAACTAAACAAATTGTTTATGCAAAGTTTGAAATATTGTAGTTTGAAGAAATAAATGTTTTTAAACAGTTAACAGTTTTAGTCTTTGGCCTTAATCCCCCCCCCCCCAAAGCCCTAAAATTCCTTCTTGGGGTAGAATTCCACCCCGGTTGAGAACCCCTGATCTATAAGCACAAGGTATACCATAGAGTTTTAGAGCTATGTTTTCGAGTGTAATTAATTTCCTGGAGAATTTTGACAGTGACCTGATGGAACAACGCACCTCAACACTGCTATTGACTTGACTAGATAGATACTTCTTGCTATGTGAACAACGCGTCGCTTGCCGCTACCCACTAAGCAAGCCCCTAGCCTCTAGCCCCCAAGCAAATCGCTTGCAGTATAAACAAGGCCTTAGTGATGTGATCTTGTGCTGGTTGTGGTTTTGTTATTGGCAGATGATGAAGATAGGCAGACTTTATGGTCCAAATGTTGGTTACAGCAAATATGCTAGTATTCTGTCACTAATGTTTTGCGTGAACTTGAAATAAACTCCAAGGACGACTATAAAAATTATTTGAGGATGAGTTTTAATTATTTTCAAAAGTTTCTGTCTCTACTCGATCTTTTAATATTCAAACAGGACACAATGATAAGAGCAATGGAAAGACTGATTGCAATTCTCAGGTTTCTAGCAGCTGGGAGATCCTTGAAAGACCTGATGATTTCGACAGCTATATCTTCGCAAGCCCTCGAAAAGATTATCCCATAGAAACGTGACGTAATATTAAAGTGCTAATAGAGCAGTATAAGAAGGTAAGAAATTCACATACCATAGTTGAATGGCCTGCAACCAGAGTGAACTAACTCCATTTTATATATTTTTCAGTATGAAGGTTTTAATGATTTTAAAGTTTGGAGCCTCATGGTTTTGCATCAAACACTTAAATCTAATTTTTTTTTGTGATTACTATTTCTTTATATATTTCTTTAGAGGTACTTTCTAATTGAAGGTTGTAAGTCCAAAGTTTTCCTCTCTAAAGCCTGATATTAAAAAAAAAATACTTGGTTCACTCTGGTTTATGAAATTAAATGACGAATAAAGTTAATGCCAGAATGAACTAAATAGTGTTTTTCCTTGGATAAAAAGATAAAAGAATAATATTCTTAGGTCATGGTGTAAACATTTGTACTCAGGCATGTCTGACCCTTTATTACCGTATTTTAATCAATTAAATGGGAAAACTGCAAATATATGAAAACTTGGTTCAATTTGGCATGGATTTTTTTTTTAGACTTGGTTCAAAATAATGGATCTTTTAGTATAAAGGTTTTATTTTCAATGAAATAAATGTTTTTTTTTAAATAATAAAGAAAAGGCACATAATACTAAGATATTGTACATTATAAATGAGCAAACATTGTAATAGTCAATAAAGAACAATGCTATGTTTATTCTATTTCATTATCCTCCTCATCATAGTTTACAGGGTTTTCTTAAACATTTTCATCCCACTCATGCTCTGAGGTCATTGCTTCAAGTACTTCTGTTTCTCCTTTTTTGAATAGTTTTTGATAAAACTCGTGGTATATTGGTGGCACGAAATCTAACATCGACAGCAGGTCCGACCTTTTTGCCGCTGTCAGGGATTTGCCATTAGGATACTTGACACAAAGCGGTAATTGATACAAAGGGACTTGTGGTCTATCTTCCTTCTTCGAGGATTTCTTCGAAGATTTTTGTCGTACATTTTCCTTCGGAGAGTTTTTCAATCTTTTCGGAAGACTTTTACTAAAGTTAATAGACTGATATAGAACACAATCGCTATGCGAGTACTTGTACTCCATAACATAGGGTTTGTCTTGCGTTACCTTCAGGCACCTTATCTTAAGCTACTTAACTTTGTCTTTGCCAAACTCTTTCCTGTTGGTCAGGGCAGATGTCACATTTTTTGTTGTTATCAAGTCAGCAGTCTCCATTTCAATCACATCAAACCCAGTCTTCTTAGTTCTGCTTGTCTTAATAATATCAACCAATTGATGTGGAACATAGATGTGTTCGTGGCGGCGCATGCTTTTTTCAATATGACCGAAATCTGTATCGTTCGGCAAAAAACTATGTCCAGATATTGGGAACTTTTGCTCAATTTCTTTGATCTGGTTCGATGGATCCTGTACTATACGCATGAGGAGGGCCACAATCTTGAAATTTCTATTTTGTCCTCCACACGAGTCAGACCAAAGAACAAGTTTTTCCTTTGTAGGATGAAAAGATATATATTTAAGAAGGCAAGAGCCTATTTCGTCAGGACCACGACCGGCTTGACATTCATGCCATAAATGCATGGTGCCCTTTGATGTAGCACAGTCATACACACCTAGGTTGTAGGTTTACAATTGCCTTTTATAATACACAACTCCTGTAGAAACTTTCGGGAGAGAAAATGTATTTTGCAAATCAAACGTTAAAACGATACATTGACCATATTCTGCAGCCTTTTTGTCACGTTTCATTGCGGTTTGTGATGATTCGACCTTCCTGTGGTGAAATTCAGTCTCTGTTTTTAAAGCTGTCAAAACCATCTGCTTTTCCTCGTTGTCTGGTTCAGATTGGATAGCCTTCTCCTAACATTGAAAATGTCGCAGGTTTTACATGTGTCTTTATGAGGAGGCTTAAAGCCCAAGTTAAAATCTCTATAAAAGATATTTTCATACATTGACTTACAAACAATATGCTGTGTTAAATTGTCAGCTAACATTTTTTCTTTGTACAATCTATACATTAAACTTAAATTCAATTCAGCCCCCAAATATTTTTTGTTTGGATTGTCTCTACGGGAATAATGGCTCGTATATGCATGAAGAGAATTAATGTGTCTTCTAACGAGTGCTACACGATCTCCAGGAAGTTTGTTGTGGGGGGTATGACGCCCTCTGTTGTCTACAATATCATCAGCATGAAATTTCTTTAAGGCTCTATGCACCCTCGCACTATCTATTTGAAGCGTTTGCAGAAATATATTCTTACAAACTTTCACATCCACACCTTGACATGGTAGGAAATAGTTACGAGAGTACACCCTCTTTGAATTGTCTGCAACCCTTTTTTCAGCTTTTTCTCGTACTTTTACTGATCGACTAATGATAGCAGTTTGTGAGTCAAATGATCCTGAATTCCAAAATAGCCCAAACAACTTTTGCCTTTCTTCTACACTTACTTTTTCTGCACATTTCTGTTTGCAACTACACACATAGGCCACAAAGAGTTTTGCTTTAACTTCCTTACCAGTAGATGATGTATATGATTTACCAGCGTTGCGCATCTTTTTCCTTATATTCTTTTTCCACTCTTCAGGATTTCCGTGGTTTCTCTTCCTCCTCTTCCTTTGAGAGTGAGCCTCTGTATCTTTATTGCCTTCCACTGTATCTGTAACCACCTCTCTCTTCCCCTCAGGCATTACCTCTGTATTTTCACTGATCCTCCTCCTCTTACTCCTCCTTTTCCTCCTCCTTGGTTGAGGCCCACCACCATCTATAACAATAGTGAATACACATTTACATAATATAAATTAAGAGTAAATAAGTAAAATGTTATGTTCGGTAGGGAATGCCTATGGAGATGATAAAATTGTCACCCTGTATAGAGCACACAGAAAGTGTGTTAACAAAGGTCTTATAATATAATTGATAACAAAAATACAGCTGTACACTATCGCACAACAAAGCACTCGGAAAGTGATTCACGGTAATTCAGATATCACTATACGCTGATGCTGCATGACTAGTGTTTGCTTTATGACGTCACAAGTTACCAAGTCACACGCATTATCTCGAAAACTATACACCACACGTCAAAACAAAATAATACATGTTACTAATTTTTTTTGCTCTTCTAACCAAATATAACTTAATTTTAGGCCAAACTGCTCCTTTAAATAAAGAGCCTAAAACCATAATCAACTATTGTGTAACAACATTACATATATTGGTTCAGTTCACAAACAAACTTTTCATTTGGTCTGTATGCTAAGGTGAACCAAATTCATACATGTTTCTTATCGTCTTATGCTATAGTGACCTAACTCCGGAAATTCCAAATTATACAGCTATTAAAGCCAATATAGTGGATTTAATGAATTAATAATTATTATATTTAGTCTTCAAAATCACTAGAGTGGTGATAATCATCACACAATAACTTAAAACATATAAAACATTGACTGGTTCACTCTAGCATATGAGGAAAAGCTACTTTGATTTTGTTGATTACCAAATTCACAAAGTATGAAAAAAATTTTAAAAATACAATATTTACCTACACTTTTACTCTCTGAAGCACTAGGTTGGTAATCATCACTTGATGCATTATTCAAACCAAGAGAAATCTCACTAGAAGATAAGTTTTCTTCATATTCTGTAGAGCAGCATGGAACCAACTTATCTGCTTCCGCCATTCTACCCACTACCTGGTTCAGTCTGCCACATGAACAAAGTTAAATTTCCAAGTGTGCCAAAACAAAATAATAAAATTTCCCCCTTCTAACAGCTGAAATCACACTGGTTCTCTCTGACATATGAAGGAAATGTACTTTTAGTCCCAGAATCTGACATTAACTCAAAAACATTAAAAGTGGAGTTGGTTCACTCTGGCAGCAGGCCATCCAGTTACAAGTAAAAATTTCAATGCATTTACCGTAAATTCTGGTAAAGTTTTTAAAATACAACTTTGGCGTGTGCTTCCAAAATTTAAAAAAACTAAAGTTTTACAGGGCATAAGCTTTATGCTCCAATAAAAAAATCTTACACTTAATGGTATTTTTTTTAAGAACTAGGACTGCTCATCTTTACCTACTAATAGCGGGTAAAATTGATCACCTTTTTGTTTTCTTTTTACATCAACTTTAGTATAATCTATTTGTTAAATTATCATTCTAAATTGGATTAGATAATAAACTAGAAGGTGTTGGACTGTAAAAAATGCATTTATTTGTCAAAGCAGTTTATTTTACACAATTAAAAGTCATATAAGATTATAAAAGTAAAATAATATTTTTTAATTAAAAAATTGAATTTTTAAAATATTTTATTATTATTAAAAAGTATTGAATAAAATAAATAATTATAAAATTATAAAAAAATTCAAGTATTTGGCATTCGTTCAACTTCATCAATTTTTAACAATTTAAAAACGAAGCGTGCTCGTCTCAAATCAGTTTATTGAAACTTCCCAAGTAGGTATGTTCTTCTTTTCTATAATGAGCTTGTCCTCCACCAAAGAGTAGTGAAAATATATGTGCTTCTGGCCTTGCTGTTTACTTAAAAACGAAACTATATAGTTTTCATCTTTAAGACATTCCACTATTTTGCCCATGAGCTTCCGTGATTTTGAACTGTCCTCATAGTTTAACTGCACCGATACCGAAACTCCAGCTTAAAAATTAATCTCAGATTTGACATTCACACAAGGCATATTTGAAGGAGTAGGAATTTTTTGACTGATCAGTTCATGTTGAGATTCTCTTTCCTCACTTGAACTGCGACACATTTGAGGTCACTGCTTTCAGAATCACTTGAATCGAGGCTCTTTTGCTCACTACTTTGGGTGCGATTTTTCTTCTTACACAATGGCCTTGCTGATCTAGCTCCATATGACGTGGTAACCACAGGCCTATCTGTTAAGGTTTAGTATAATAAACCGTACATACTAACTTAAATTTGTTAATATTTAATTATGCAGAGTAGCCTATAACATTATTAAATGGTACAGAATAAAGTAGGCTACGTTGTAGCTTCACTGACGCTATGTAAAAGAATGAACAAGGCGGAAATTACATATTAGATAGTTCTTAAGATGAACAAAGTAACTGGACTACTCAAGTCATAAATTCAACACTCCCACTCTTTGTTAATCGATATTCCTAATTGACACAGATTCACGATTCATACAAAATTTCTTTTGTGGCAAAGCCTTAGTTTAAAAAAATCTGCTAATTGGTTCTCAGATCGCACATATTGGACAACTATAACATTGTTTTCTACACACTCGCGAATGTAATGGTACTTTACATATATGTGTTTGGTCATTTTGTGATGCTCACAGTTCTTAGTCAACCTAATTGCACTTTATAACAAGAAACATCAAGCCTCCAACTGCCTCTCGATAAGTTAAATCGAAAACCTTATTAGATTTCCCATTATTACTATGTAAAACCAGATTTGGATCGGCTGATACTGCTTGGTATTTGCAATCTTGCATGGAGAACTTGTTCAGTACTCTCTCAAGATATCCTTGTTGACTTAAAAACATTTTCTTGTTTTTTCCCTTTTGATCTCAATTCCAACAAAATAATTGCAGTCTTCTTCTTTCATCTCGAACTGTGCCTTAAGCCCTATTATCACAAGTGACAAATTTTCAGAGAAATTACTTATTAGCATCCTATGGTCCACACATAATGCAAGCCAAACTTCAACGTTATCAATCGTTCTTCTGAAGACACAATGATCTGATTCCAAAGGCTTGAATTCAAATGATTTTAAAAATTCTAGGAATTTCTTACTCCAACAACGTGGAGACTGCTTTAGTCCATAAAAAATCTTCCTCAACTTGCAGACCATGTTTGGATCACTCTTCTCGAAACCTTCTGGCGCTTTCATAAACAATTCTTCAAGCAGTTTGCCATATAGAAACGTAGTTTTTATGTCAAACTGTCTCATTTACATGTCATAAATCTTTGCAAGTGCAAGAAGTATTCTGATTGAACCATACCTAATTACGGGTGAAAATGTTTGCGTATAATCGATACCTGCCTTTTGTGAATATCCTTTAGCACACAACCGTGCTTTGAAGCGCTCAATACTCCCATCTGGTCTTCTTTTTATCCTATATACCCACTTGCAGCCTATAGCTTGTCGATTTAAAGGTAGATTTGTCAAGGTCCAAGTTTCGTGATTAATTAAAGACATAATATCTTCCTCCATAGCAGCGATCCATTCCTTAGAATACGTGTCAGTAACTGCTTCCTGGTATGTTTGAGGCTCCTCATAAATTGCTGCACATGCTGTTTAAATGGATACTTGACAAATATCAAATTGTTTTGGTGGCCTTAGAGTAGCTCTTTTACGATGTGTTGGCCCTGTACCTATCCTGAGTTTATTTACAGTTTTACTAAGCTATCGAACATTGTACATATATGAAGAATAGGTTACATTAAGTTTGATTATGTTTTATTAAATACGTTGTTCTAAAAAAATGACTAGTGTTGGAACTAGTACGAAAATAGCACCTGTTCTATCCTCACAACTAGTATGGTAGTCAGTACCAAGAGGCAGAACCAGTATACTATTTTCTGATTCACACGACGCTAGAAGATGACGTGATAGCTAGTGCTAGCTAGCACACTGGATTTCAAATACGAGCTAGTGTCGTGTGATACGGGTTTTTAACCAACAACCTACAGTATTGCATGAAGAAATCTACTTATGGTGAACGGGAGGGGGGGAGTTCATGCCCCCTAGGTGAGGCTTAAAATTTGCTGTTGGATTCAGAATAGGCTTAAAAAATAAGCCGCACCCATTGAGTGATGATAGTAATAATAATAATAATAATAATAATAGTAATAATAATAAAATGCATGGGCCCCTCCATTTCCCCCCTTAACCTTTGTGTGCAAAAATATTATCCCCTCATCTCTTTCTTTTCTCTTAATATTTTCGGTAGCTTCTAATCAAATATCAAAGTTATTCGCCAACAAAAAAAACTTGAATGTCATAAAACTATAAAAGCTAGCAGCAACTATTTAGATGTTACCTCTTTATTTAGAAATAGTTATTAGCTTATCTAATTTAAATAATTATTTATTCAAACACTAAAGACAAATTAGGTTTTGTTGTAATGCGCCCTAGGGTTTTGCACCCTAGGCGACGGCCTAAGCTAGCCCTGTCTAAAACAAAAGTTATATTGCTTGAAGTCCAATTTTTCAATTCGAAACTAATTCGAAAGCAGATAAGCATATTATTCACTTCACTATACTTTCATTTTTATAAAAGATAAGTAACTATTTTGTAATATGTTTTGTTTCGATCCGATCTTTTTGAAATCTCTAGAAAAGTATCGATCCGCGAATTAAATCGAGGCCTTTAACTCGATCTAAGAGATCGATTAATCGAGGATAAATAATCGATCTTAAAGAAAGATCGATCCAAGATCGAACATCCCTACAGTGTTGCCAATAGTACGATCTGGATACTACTTTTGATATAATTTCACCACCTGTAAAATCCAATTTTAGGATATTTTCTAAAAGTAATATCCTGTGACCCTGCTATAAAGTAACAAATTTTACATCGATTCCTATTTTTTATGAAAATCGGTGGGTTTATTAATATAATGTCAGAAAGTAATATCCTACCGGTAAAAATACAATTTATTTCAGGTCCATGTACTATCACTAGAGACTATAAAGCTGGCAACACTGCATCCCTAATCCATAGCTTTTTAGAGTAATATAATCTGTGATCTGCATCGCGCGCTACTTTACTCTTACGAATTTTGTTTCATTTTGTTAGTATATTGAAAGTAGAGTGAAAATGATTTCGTAACGGAATTTGCAATTAAAAAAATATAATTTATCTTTCGAAATGGCTGAAGGTAATAAATATCACACTACTATTACAAGTACATAGCTTAATATGTTTATGCAGAGGCGTCAAGTGGGGAATCCAAACTTAAAAACGCCGGTGGGGCCAAATTTAGTACCTAATTCAAAAACAAGAAGAAAGATTCTACATACACTTTAATATCAAAAATAAAATTATATATATTTTTTCCCCTATTAGCCTATAGGTACTTGTGGAGTCCCACAAACGCTTACTATTATTTGAGGTTAGTTTTGAGGAAAGTATGAAGCGAGGGCGGGATTATTTGTTTTTTCAGTGTCACATTATTAGATATATGTTTTCTAGAACCTATACACACAACAATTCTTAAGTTTCCGATTATAACAAAACATTCCTTGTCAAAAAATCAATAAATTAAGTCTCACCAATGTGACCAGGTACTGTGCTGTGTATTTTGTCTCCCTCCAGGCAATTCATTAAAACACTGTGCTGTATTTTGTCTCCCTCCAGGCAATTCATTAAAACACTAGCTGTATTTTGTCTCCCTCCAGGCAACTCATTAAAACATTTTGCTGTATTTTGTCTCCCTCCAGGCAATTCATTAAAACACTGTGCTGTATTTTGTCTCCCTCCAGGCAACTCATTAAAACATCGTGCTGTATTTTGTCTCCCTCCAGGCAATTCATTAAAACACTGTGCTGTATTTTGTCTCCCTCCAGGCAATTCATTAAAAACACTGTGCTGTATTTTGTCTCTCTCCAGGCAATTCATTAAAACACTGTGCTGTATTTTATCTCCCTCCAGGCAACTCATTAAAACACAATGCTGTATTTTGTCTCCCTCCAGGCAACTCATTAAAACACCGTGCTGTATTTTGTCTCCCTCCAGGCAACTCATTAAAACACTGCATGGTTTGTAGAGCTAATTTACAAGACAATATTAGTATCAGGTCTGAATCGAATGGTTGTAGGTCCTTTTTTTTTTGCACCACGTCTTACTACCTACTCAAGTTATGTACTAATTACAACAATGGGTTAGGGATTAGGAAGGCTTAATTTAGAGTAAGTCCACTCGCAATTGCGTGCAGGGAGAGTTGAAAATCATCTAGGAAAACCACCTTCAATGCACCTGACCGGGATCTAACTATGATCTCCCTGTCTTTGGCAGTATAGTCTAATACAAATTAGCGCATTAGACCATACGGCCACTGAAGCGAGCTGGTACTTTAAAAAAATTTGATACAGTACAGTAATCACATTAGGCCATTTAAAATTCAAAGTGTTTTTAATAATAAATTGTTATAAATGAGTTAGATAGTTTCTTTTTAAATTCAATTTTTCTTCACATCAGTAGGCCTATTTGTAAACCTTGCATAAGATTTTGTGAAATTTTGCACAGCTTTAAATAAGAAACTCTTTTAAAATTTTATCCAAGTTATAAAAATGAAGTTTAATTGTTTCACACCAAAATTTGTGAATGCTCATTGTCAATACTTAAGGTGATATTTCAAGTAAGTTTACCTACTGTTAGTAGTCCCTAGTGTGTAAGAGCAATATTAGGTGTTATTCCAGGAAGAGATCAATTATATTAATATGTTTTTCTTCCTGAACAGAAGGTGTGAAAAGTCAAGACATGTGGACTCCATTCAAGGAGCTGCAAAGTGTGGTGGATGCTGTTCTTGCTAAACCTGCACCTGGTGCACTCACACAACTTAAACAAGTTCTTCGGAAACACAAGCAGAACTTTATCACACTACTCAAAAACCCGGTATGACATCAATATACAACATACTTAAAATTTAAGAGCGCCACAATTCAGAATTTTTAAACATATAGAATTATATATATATCTTAATATATAATTCTTCTGTACGTGTGTATGTCACTGAACTCCTCCTAAACGGCTGGACCGAGTTTGATGAAATTTTTTGTGTGTGTTTGAGTGGGTCCGTGGATGGTTTAGATTCACAATTGGACCCGGTAGGTGGCGCTGCAATCGGGCTCTAGGAATATTTTTTAGGGAATTTTTTTTGGGGGGGATTTTTGTTTTTTTTAGATTTTTCGCATATCAGAACATGTAACCTCAAAATCCCCCCCCCCTCCACCACCCAATATTTATAGTAATGAATATAATATTAATAATTGACCGTTAAAACAATCATAAGTTCATCAATAATTGGCCGTTAAAACCTTCTGAAGATTCATGAATAATTGAACTTCTGAGAATAATTCATAATTATGTTTGTTTTTCGATACAGCTGATATTTGTGGAGTTGTGGGCGAAATGCCAAAAATGAAAAGATGTTTTATTTTGTATGTTGTCTTGACAAACACTGAATTTGTAATATTTGTGTTACTCACTAATTGGAGTTCATTGTGAATTTGTAATTGTGATGATCACATAGTATTTGTTTTATTATCGAAATCAATTATGCCACCCAAACGAAAACCCAACGTTTGGGCAGGACAACATCTGTCGGGTCCGCTAATATATATATATATATTTACGAGGTAAATTGAGGCTCTTGTTCATCATCGCTGAAGACAGGGCCTGGTGAGTCTCACTTGTTTCATTTTGGTTGTTCACTGGTACACCAGGTTTCATTATACAGAACCTTGATGAACTTAGTGCACCTAATGGTCACCGTCGAGATATTCATCCTCCTGTTCTCAGGCTCAAACATAACTAATGTCTCTATTAACATTAATATAAGGTGTAATATATTATCAACAACAATATTTGTATATTTTAAATTACAGAAAAAAATTGTATGGGTAACTTATCACTTTAGTTTTAATGACAACTGCAACAAAGCTTTTCATGTAACACAAAGAATTTACATTATTTCACACTGTAAAGCTGTGGCTAGAAATGTATGGTTGCTCTTAAGTATATTTACTTTTGCTTTACATCCATTACTGTTCCCAACCTATGGTCTGGGTAGTTATTTTATCCACTACTGGCTAGCTAGGCCTGTCGTAGCTTCATATGCCTTATAATCTAACTTAAATCTAGACCAGACACAACATCCAAGTCCCTGGCTGTTGATTCATCACTGTGAAAGGGTAAACCCACTTTTAACCAACAATATATTTTTTGGCCTGCTTTTACTAAACTTAATTTATATTATTTATTTGTGTCATATTTCTCCATTTAAATACTATTCCATATTTAAATGTTTTATGTTTTTCAGCCCAAAAATGCAGAAAGTCGAGAAAAATTGCGAAAGGGTATTTCTGAGTGCATTCATTTGCCAGGCATGGGTTACCAAATATTATCCAAAGAACTCGTGGATGAAGCCATCATAATATCGGATATGTATGATTTGAATGAAATTCTTGCCATTGATCTTCTCTGCACAGGTAAGAGATAAACAATACAGCAACGAGTGAGTTGTTTTAACAAAAAATATTGTTTACTAAAACATCTGGCATCCACTTATTTTGAGTGCTTGCAGAAATATTTGCCAAGATAAAATTAATGTGACATCTTTCTCAAAACTTAATTGAAAATGGTTGGATACATTTTTGTTATTAGCCTAGTTAAATTTTCATCAATAGCACAAGCTCTATATTATTAGTGGCTTTTGTTTTTTAAATCTCTTCATTGACATTTAAATATTTCACATCAATATTATTACATTTTATTTTATCTATAGCCTTTCGTAGAATTTCAATCTAGTCATTTTAAACATGAACAAACCATTAATTTAAAATAATGTATTTTTATGTTTTATTTTCTAGCCCAGCAACAGTTGCCATTTCATCCTGGTTTAAATCGAGGACTTGTTGCAATACTGCTCTACTATGATGGCCGCAAAGCATTAGTATCGGCTTTGCGATCGTTGGTTCATGTGCGAAAAGGTTTCTCTTGGGCAGGAAATTATCCTCCTGAAATAGTCGACTATATTACACTTTACACAAACAAAATTATGGAAGATGGAGTTCTTTTAAAAATCTTAGGTGTGTTAATATAAATTGTTATGCATATATTAAGCTATTTTGTCTGTTACATCATTTTATACTAAACACTGTGGAATTTGTTTAAATATTGACTTTTTGTTGTATTCTTTAGATTTGTTAGAATGCCTGGATCTGTCAAAAGAGCTTGAGCTACTCCATCATAACCGTGCCTTGGGTGGGCCAAAACACCAACACCAAGTGGTAGAACAGTTCCAAGAAATCCGTCAAGCACTGGCAGACATTATTTTTCTGTGGACAGCCCAAACTGGCCTCCCAAAGGATCCAACGTTCAAGTATAACTCATGATATATTGTTGTTATAAATTGTGCTATATTATAATATTTTAAACTCATGCTTTATTATATTGTTGTCTAAACATAATACATAGAGACACTGAAATTTCGTGAGACGTGTTTTTACCTCTATTTAGAACAACAAAATTACTACCAAAACATAATTCAAGTTTATTGCATCATTTTGAATTTTAATAAATGTGTGAAATAAAACAAAATATAATCTTTTAATGAAATAAACTAATAGACCTATCAACCTTTTAAATGTGAATTATGATTAGATTTATTGGTTAAAATGACAAAATAAAAAAAAATTCTTCAGTGAAGGAAATTCATTTTCCTCATTTAAAGAACGCTGGTACAAAATGTCTTTGAACTGTCTATTATAATGGCCATATTTTGAACAAAGGTGAATATTTAAATCCAAACACTATTTAAAAAAACTAAATTATATATTTTCAAACTCTTATATTTGGATCATTTGCTAAACAGAAGGGCCCCGCTCATACAGCTGGTTAGTTTACATCAACTCTGACTGGAGCGATAAAAATCCATATACAACTTTGTTTGGAGGGTGAGTAAAGTAGTCAATCCCATGTATATTGTGGCATGAAAAGAACCTGGAAAGGTATGTGAAATTAGAGGCCCTTTTGTTCATAAAAATGTTAATGTGCTAATATAATCATTTGGTTCAGGAAGTGTACACTAAATACCTGAAATGAAAAAAAAAACCCACAGCACAATTAAGGATGTAGCCAACATTATGAGTGACTCCACCGTGTTGAACCAATATTGAACTAACACCCTGTGTTCTTGTTCTAGATTAATTAATCACCTCAGGTCATGTAAAATCCAGGATGAAGTATCAGGGGGAATAGATGGAGTCAACTTGGCCTTGGAAATGGCATTGCTATGTGCGTTAGATTTGAGTTTACTTCATCGAATG
This sequence comes from Timema bartmani, assembly GCA_902151455.1. NCBI lineage: Eukaryota > Metazoa > Arthropoda > Insecta > Phasmatodea > Timematidae > Timema > Timema bartmani. Next base: position 86,309 of record CABFWB010001499.1, read on the forward strand.
GAGGATGGAGCAGGTAAAGTTTATTAGCGGCTGCTGCTTTCTTACTGCATGGTCCATTACATTGACACTATAAGATATAACCTGATGTAACACACATTAAGATGATGCAAACATTAATATTTAATATTATAAATGAAGGTGAGCATTAACTTATTTAACCTACAGTACAACAGTCCATCAAATAGAATAATGTCGAATAATGACAATAAAACACCGGTTTTATTCCTGTGAATATTATTAAGATAACAGGTAAAGTATCTTTCTAAACTTATCTTGATCAAAGGTAACATTGTTATTTTATAGGGCTGACCTAAGCTAAACAAACTTTGACTGGTTTCCAAGTAATAAAACTATGAAACATTCATGAAAATATTGACCAGTGAAATATATGTTTATATGAACATTTTGCCTGTTTGTTCTTTAAGTACTTTAAAAATTAATATTTATGTGAAAAAAATTAAAATTATTAAATTAAATGTTATTATACATTGATAAAGTCTAGAACCAGATATTTAAAAAAAACCATTTAAATAGGAAAGAAAAGAGTAAACATAGAATCATTCTTCACCAGACACACAATACAACACAGTCTTATACAACCAACATCCAGACAAGTAGAGATAAGAGTAAACAATGAGTCATTCATCACCAGACACACAATACAACACAGTCTTATACAACCAACATCCAGACAAGTAGAGATAAGAGTAAACAATGAGTCATTCATCACCAGACACACAATACAACACAGTCTTATACAACCAACATCCAGACAAGTAGAGAGAAGAGTAAACAATGAGTCATTCATCACCAGACACACAATACAACACAGTCTTATACAACCAACATCCAGACAAGTAGAGAGAAGAGTAAACAATGAGTCATTCATCACCAGACACACAATACAACACAGTCTTATACAACCAACATCCAGACAAGTAGAGAGAAGAGTAAACAATGAGTCATTCATCACCAGACACACAATACAACACAGTCTTATACAACCAACATCCAGACAAGTAGAGAGAAGAGTAAACAATGAGTCATTCATCACCAGACACACAATACAACACAGTCTTATACAACCAACATCCAGACAAGTAGAGAGAAGAGTAAACAATGAGTCATTCATCACCAGACACACAATACAACACAGTCTTATACAACCAACATCCAGACAAGTAGAGAGAAGAGTAAACAATGAGTCATTCATCACCAGACACACAATACAACACAGTCTTATACAACCAACATCCAGACAAGTAGAGAGAAGAGTAAACAATGAGTCATTCATCACCAGACACACAATACAACACAGTCTTATACAACCAACATCCAGACAAGTAGAGAGAAGAGTAAACAATGAGTCATTCATCACCAGACACACAATACAACACAGTCTTATACAACCAACATCCAGACAAGTAGAGAGAAGAGTAAACAATGAGTCATTCATCACCAGACACACAATACAACACAGTCTTATACAACCAACATCCAGACAAGTAGAGAGAAGAGTAAACAATGAGTCATTCATCACCAGACACACAATACAACACAGTCTTATACAACCAACATCCAGACAAGTAGAGAGAAGAGTAAACAATGAGTCATTCATCACCAGACACACAATACAACACAGTCTTATACAACCAACATCCAGACAAGTAGAGAGAAGAGTAAACAATGAGTCATTCATCACCAGACACACAACACAGTCTTATACAACCAACATCCAGACAAGTAGAGAGAAGAGTAAACAATGAGTCATTCATCACCAGACACACAATACAGTCTTATACAACCAACATCCAGACAAGTAGAGAGAAGAGTAAACAATGAGTCATCCATCACCAGACACACAACACAGTCTTATATAACCAACATCCAGACAAGTATAGAGAAGAGTAAACTATGATTCATCAATTACCAGACACAATATAGCACATAAATAGTCTCATACAATGTTCTTAAACTTTTTGTATTTTGGAAATGCGTTTCTTGAACATTATATCTAGGGCTGTCAAACTCGATTCCTTGATACTCTCGATTTTTACTGGTATCCAAAGAATCGAGAATTGATTTTAATATTACGATTCTCGCTACTTTGATTCTTTGCTCTCAATAAAACTGGCAACCAAACAAAAAGGCAACATTCAAAATATGTAATGATAAATTATCTCTCATATTAGTTTAGTTGCCGTTTCACTTAAATGCTGGCAAATTGTAAATATACTGTATTGTTCCGAATATAGTACAACCCTGAATATAATACGACCCTAACATTTTGAGGTGATCTGCATGAAAAATAAATGATATTGAATATAATACAATCTGACATTATGACAGTAACATGAGGTAAAAATTTAACAACTTTGACACATTAAAAAAAGTAATAGTTAAGTGAGACTCTCAGAATATATGAATCAATTCCAAACAAACAATCGATATATAATACGTATACTTGGGCTGGCGATTTCCCGTAATATATCGATGTATCTATCTATCATTAATGGATGTATCACAATGTGTATATCGAAAGCTACAATATTCCTTTAAAATTAAAATGATTGCACTCCTGTAATTATATTCTTTGTCGCTTTTCAATTATGAATGTTTTATTTAGCTTTTTGAATAAGACAATTTTAATTAAAATAGAACAAAATTTGACGTAGTTAATAAAAATGAAGCAAAAAACCATTATATTTATTTTAATTCACTTGATTATCGATATATCGTTGCCAAAACTTCATCACTAATTTCCAACAAGCTAATGTGCATAGGATCAGTTATGGCAGACGTCTTAAAATATTTGTAACGTGTGAAATGTGTTCTTCTTTCCGTTATAAAATCCACAATTTGTTGTATTAATTTTGAGTTTATTTAAATTCTTGGTTTTGATTTTCAGTTTTGAAGAATTTTAGTGTGTTTAATAAATATCTATAGTATTGTGAGATTAAAGTTTCAAACGACATGTGTTGTAATGATCGAGTTCAAGTTTTGCATTGAGGGCAGAGTAGGGTATCAGGCACATCAGATTTTATATGCATTAATGCTTGAAAAAATAATGGAAAAGGAAATGTTCAAGAATCGGAATCTAGAAAAACAAGTATTGTGACACCTCTATTTATATATCCTATTCGAAGGTTCAGCTCAAAATCCTAGTAGTTACAGGACTCAATATTAAATTTATAAAATTAAATACAATTTATGTTGATGATTTTGATGATGTTGTTTTGTACTATTCAAATAATTGAAATATTCTTAATATTAACACAAAGTAGAAACAGGCAGTGGCTTTATTTCACAAACTAAATTAACAAATAAAATCACAAATAAATTACTTTCATTAAAAGTAAAAGATATTCCTACTGGGGAATAACAGACATAGATAAGAGCAGTTCCAAATCTAATATGTAGCATGTTCATTTTTAAAGGTCTTTTTGTAGTGTTTGTTTTATAGAATAGCACTTTGGGACAGCCCTAATTTACATTCTAGTAATCCTTAATTTTTTAATTTATTAAGCACTAAACACTTATTTGTTGAAGAGATGTTACAAAATTCTAATAGTTTTATTTATTTGAACTGTTTTTTAAACACACATAACAGACTAGAATCTGGACATGTTAAAGAATCTCTGGGCATATCATAATAATTAAATGGAATAAAACAAACATAATCAACTTAAGAAATTTGTTTATTTCTTGGGAAAGCTTATTTTTTTCTATTTTTCTGGATTATAATTTGAAACAGGCAGCATTTGTTTTCACAGAGAAAATTATTTTCACCTAAGTCAGTTACTTGGTTTTTCTTTAGTTTGGCAATTTCTAGTAGTAATCAAAATTACAGAATTTTTTTTTACGTTAGTGTTAGAAAACAATTTTTGTATGTTTATCTTGGAAATAGTTAGAGATAAAAACCCTGTAGAATATTGTATAACTTAATTTTTAATTTGACATCCTCTGCTAACCAAAGGCTGGAAAATGTCAATCACAAAACAAATTGTTCATATCAATAATGTGATTTTTACTTGCCTGATCCATTGATTTAGTCTTTCTCTTGACTAATTTTAAATACCCGCTTTAGTGGCCGCATAGTCTAAGTCACTATTCTTGCAATAGACTAGACTTCTGATGGTGGGGAGGTCAAGGTTTGATGCAGACGCGGTGCAAAAAATAAAAAATCTAAAAACTAATGATATTAAATAACTTAAATGTAATAAGTGCAATAGTTCAAGAAGAAATAAAGAGAGAATTGTGTTTTCCTATCCAGGCCTAACCTAACTATCCATTTCAGGTTGGTTTCCTTCAATATCACTTACTTTACATTATTGTACATTGTTTCTACACTATCTTATTATACATTTCCAAGTTATTAGGCACTAATTCATTTTAAAATCACTTAATTTGATGGTTTGACTACAGTAAATGTCTACAATGTCAAGTTTTAATATGTTTCAGAGCTGGTCAGGAATCTCCCCTTGCTATCAGACACTTCGTTCATCCCGGCACTTGTACGGGAACTGTCGCAATGTGTAAAACCGTGGGAATGCTTGGGCCTGCAGGCCACGACGCAACTAGCCTGGGCTCTAGCATTAACAACCCTTCGATTATCTCCAAATAATCTCTACACTGACCGCAGTAAGTAAACAATCCAGGATTTAACAATTCTTTTACACATTCATAGATACCTACATTTTAAAATATGGATTCATTTTGTTTGTTTTCACTTGACAAATATTTGATTAACTCATCTCTGCTCATTTTAAGTGGCAAGAGGTTGATAAAAAACACTAGTCTCAAAAGTTTGAGGTTCTTTTAAATTCGAGACAGCCAACAAAAAAAACATTGTTTGAAATATGGCTGTGTGTTGAGATATGTGAGGAACGGTCAGTTGGTAGGACACTAAGAGCTAATTCCTCCTCCCGGCCCTTTGGGTGTCTAAAAATTAGAGCTGGGCCGATCAGCTATTTTGCCGATTAGTCCGATGCCGATCATTTGTTGCCGATTAGGCCGATCACCGATGCCGATTATTTTTGTTTTCAATTTTAATAAGTGTATAAAGTAAAATGACCCTTAAAGCAAAAAAAAGTTACTTTTACTAGTTTTATAATGTCAAATATAGTTTTGTTTTAATAACATTTAAATAGAAGCTTTTAAAATGTAAATGTTGTTTAATTATTATTTTATATTGTTATTGTTAGGACAAGTGAACCTGTCATTAAACAAAAACAAATCACATTAATAAATAGCAAATATACCGGTACATGTTAGATAATTAAAATATGATTTCACATTTATGATTAAATAGGCCTACTGACCCTTTCATTAGACAAAGACAAATCATAATCAGCAAATTTAAATTTAATTTTAATGATAAAAAATAATCAAGGCACACATATTTTTGCACACAAGGAGAATAGGCCTACATCTATTTTGTTTTTAGATGAAATAGGAATTTTTACATCCAATGTCTATTAAAATATGGCTTCAATATTAAACAATTTTTAACAATCGTAATATTTTTGTGAATTGTGATTTAGATATATCATAACATAGGTTTTTGTGATTCTACAAAGCATTCCATCATAATTTAACTACTAAATATTAATATCGTATAGAAATAAGTGGTTTCTTAAAAAAAAGTATAATAAAAAGGCATCACCATTTTTAAACAGTAATCCGATCTTTTTATTAACAATTTAAATAATCTTAATGAAAAATAACATTGTTTTAACTACATTTAAATAAAAACTACCTTTAGAAAATCGAATGAACGGTGAACGGGTCAAAATGAACGGATCATTGAACTGAACCAGATACAATGAATCGTTCATTTAAAAGAACGATTTTGCCCATCTCTACTTCAATATGATAAAATAAATAATAAATAACATAATGTGCAACGAAAGTTATTTTTCGTGGTTTTTTTTAAGAAATACTTTAAAACTTATTTTAATTTACTTTTAACTATTAAAGAAAATGTAAAATTTAAATATTAATATATATTAATTCAATTCATATTGAAATATGAGCGAAACAAATTCCCTGCCAGTGGAAAGTTTTGTACTTGCATTAAAAGAAAAACGGTTTCCATTTAAAACAAAATGTGCGCATGTGCGAGATTATTACGTCCGATGTTTCATTTTTTGGGCATCTTTAACAAATCGAAATAAAACAACACCAATCTGCTAATATTTTATTTTATGATTATTAGATTTGTTACTTGTGAGTATTTTTATTTCTAATAACGTGCATAAATTGGAAAAAGACCTATGGTAAATATATTTATTTTGATATATTTTGTTTGGAATGTTGGATGTGCTGTTTATTTCAAACCTAAGTCGCTAAGAACAAGCTAATTATTCAAAGATCACATACGAGAGAGCAGAGATAAAATATTATTTTTTTAGGACTTAAAATATACCCACACATTTTGAATAATCGGCATAAATAATCGGAGATTCAAACACCGATCATCGGAATCGCCGGTTATGCGATAATCGGCCGATGATCGGATTAATAATCGGCATCGGCCCAGCCCTACTAAAAATAAATATCACCATCTGCATCAAATGTGTTTGCTTTATTTACTGAGTCTGTTCCTGTTGTATAGTCGCTTGGATTATTTATGTAATCTGTTCTTATTGTACAGCCATCGTATCATCTATAGTTATAATAATCATCATCAACATCAACAGTTTAGTAAAATGCCTCCACTGTCCCCTATTGTTCCGGGGAAGGGTGGGGGTACAGGGAGTACATGAGATACTAGACTAAGCAACCCCTTCTCCTCCTAAAACACTGGACTACATCTGCACTGCCTGAGAATCCCTCACTAATGAGTCAATCTTCTCATAGGAAACATCTATACTGCTCATCAGTTCAAATAATGCTGTACGATAAGAACCACATTTATACATTTCATTATTAAAAACCTCCCTCTCTCTTGTAAGTCATGTTATTACGCAAGCCACAACTTCACTAGCACAGAGGCTATTCTATAAACTAGTGAGATTGAAACTGTAATCAAAAACAGATTGGGATGAACGGACTTGAATACCATCTGGGAACATGATGATCTCTATTACATAGAGATTCCTTACTCTTTCGAACAAATGGGTTCATAAATTAAAATATAATAGATTAATTACTTTATTACAAGTTTAACTGGGGAGTATAAATAGACAATGGTGACAACTGACTATGAAAATAATCTTTAGATTAACATACTTTTTACCTACATCGGTGGTCACGTCGAGTGAATGTCAACCTCACTTGGGACGGTTTTCTGGCAACATAAAGGTTGGGGTTCAAATTCCGGTGAAGTTTTCTGTCGGTAATTTTCCTGAGAGGTTTCAATTTCTCCCTCTAAAGGTACAGTTCCATTCAATTCTAGCTTTCTTATTTCTAATAAAATAGTGCAATTAAATGTGCATAGCCCGGAAAACTAGTAAGACGAGTTTCAAAAAACAAATTTGTTTGATTGCCTCAAGGTGTTCAATGTTTCAACACAATGATTGAATTAAGGGCCGATCCTATAGTCATAGAGGTCTTTTCCCCAGGTTGCCTGCCTTCTGGGAGCTTGCCAGGTCTTACTATAGTCACTATGATGAAGACTCTCGGGCAGTTCATTGCTAGGCAACTGTTTTGTACTAACAAAAAGGATATTTGACGACGTTATCTGATCGAACCAGGTTTTAAACTCGATTTCAATGAGTTTTAAAATGCGTTTTGCTTCTGATCATCATTTATTACTAGTTTTAGCACGACTTTAATTGTATTTGTTAAGAATGTTCATCAAGAGGTTTGAGCCATGCACTTCTAATGGGAAAGCCGTTATTCTGGACCTTGTACATACATATAAAACATGATTGACTATAAAAACTGACGTTTCATCGAATTGTGCCGATATTACGTCATCGGACGCCCAGTGTTTCCATAAACCTCCGCGAAAGCACCTGGCCGGCTCGCGGAGGGTTTTCTCCCGCGGGAAGAAGTAGTTCGCGCGGTTGGCAAGGGGATCTAACATAATGTATAGAGGAGTGTGATTTCGTGAACTGGAGGGGGTGAACGGACTTTTCCACCTCCCCAGACTGGTGGTGTGGTCAAAAGATAGTTGTACAGGAATAAATCTAATGGTGTCGAGTATCTGTGTAATATTGTGAAATAAAGTGATGCCTTACAAAATTGAGTCTGTACAGAATTCCGAGAAAAAAGAAGCTTGGGAATAATTAGCCGTGTATAATATGACTCCAACTACAATGTTTCCTGACACATTGAAACCCAGCTAAAAAATATAACCATTTCTTTAAACACACATCATATCAAACTATAGTACTTTTGGTCAAGGAAAGCACTGGGTAACCAGCTGCAATACCAGGAATGCAAAAATACCTTGGTCGTAAACATTGATACCAGGTCAATCGTGAGAACACCCCAAATAGTATTAAAACATGCTATTGTATAAAATATATAAACAAAAGCAAACACTTTCATTCCATTGGGTACAACGTGAAAAATGATTAAGCAATTTTTATTAGTTTTACATCTTGCATTTGTTTGCGACCAAGATGATTGTTTCAAAAATTATAAAAATTATAGAAGTATTTACTAAAATTTATTATTCAAACTCAAGTTAGTATAGCTTAGATGATAATGTGTCTGTTTTCAGAGTGTGAGATTCTAAAATAAACCCTAGGACACTTTAGGCCCAAATAGTCACTTATTAACTCAGTCTGTAGCGTGTCTGCCTACTGAGCTAAGAGTCCTGAGGTTGATTCCTGGCATGGTCAAAAATGTATCTTTGATGTAAATATGGGTTCACCCTTTCACATTGATAAATTAACAGCTGGGGACTGGATGTTGTGCTTGTCCTGGTCTTAAGATAGATTTTAAGGCATATGAAGGAAGCTATGACAGGGTTAGCAAGCCGGTAGTGGAAAATATATGGCTTGAATAAAAAACTGACCCAGGCCATAGGCTGAAAACAGTAATGGATGTAAAAAAAGTAAAGTCTATTATAATATAAATAGAGTGTTATTTTTTATTTATAATCATTGAAAAAAAGTAGAAGTTTAAATCTAACACATCAATAAGTTGTTGGTAATTTTAGTTCTGGTAATTTCTGGCCCTGGCCATTTCCCTTTTACTTCCACATTACATTTTGAATGTTCAATCTCTTCTAGTTATTTATGTTTGACACTTTACATTTAGTGAAATATTAAAAATTTTCCATTTTCTACTATACTGATTTTAACTTTTGAAGGGAACCCCTTCCCATTTCCTGGTCCTTCATTTTAAAATTTCCGAATGTTCATCCCTTCATGGCGGTTTGAGGTCGCCCTTACACTAGCCTGACATATTTCATTTAACTAACCTACAGATAAGACGTAGTTTATTCTTTTAGAAGGAAATTTGGAACCCAACCTCCACACCCCATTTCACCAGTTCCAACTTAACAAAATAAAATATTTAATATTAATTTTGTTATTTGGATTGTTACCGTTAGAATGCTGTAAATTTAATTTTATACTTCCCCTAAAGGGTCTTTTATGGCTCCCCCCATTCCCGCATATTTCAGAACTCCATCTTGAATCCAAAGCTATACAACTATTTTATTTGTTTGTTAATCTGTATTTATTCTTAAGCTGAGTGATAAATGAACCTTAATGTTTTTCAGATGTTTTAGAAGAAGATGAAATAATTGTGGAAACAGCCATAGACTTGAAAGTGTTTGATTTTCTTCATACTGTGTTTTTGGAAAATAAAACTATATATAAAGAGGTACGTACAGTCATTTTTGTTTGGACAGAGACCCGGAAAACACAAATTTCAAGGAGTTTTATCAAAATTCTGCATCTTTTACATTTCCACTAAAAAAATACCCAACTTTTATTTACAACAATCAAAATAACATTTATTTTTTTCTACCAGTTAATTCACACAGTGAATCTCTTTTAGCGCAGTTGAGTGTATTAATTTCACTTCTCAAAGCCAACATGTGATTTTCTTGTCATCTTTCCACCCTTCTACCATGCATTGAGTCATGGCTATTCACATGCTTGAGTATTCATTTACGTTATAAAAAGAAGAAACTAACAAAGAATGTTTCTCACGCCTGCTTTGGTGGCTGCATGGTCTAAGGTGTCACTGTACTGAGGGTGGTTTTCCCCTTCCCCCCTCTGCAAATGTCAGCACACTTCCTCTCAACTGTACCTATACCTCAGTTTTAGCTTATGTGGTGCTGACTGACAGCTCACAGCTGACTTCTGACGGCTTTAAAAAGCTACCAGACCAAATTATGTATCCCTACGCCGAACCATATGATCTGCAAAAAACATGTCTTTAGCAGTTGTCACTTCTGACAGTCAAAATTTTGGTATATACCTAAATGTTGACTGTAAGAAGTCAGCTGTGAACTGTCAGTCAGCACCACATAAGCTAAAACTGAGGTATATAATACTCGATACCTTACTGTGATTCATCCTTGTTTAGTAAACATGCATCATCTTATGCAAGTTCATTCGCAAAACTCGACACCATCTCAGTCCACATTAGGTCGAGTTTCCAAGACTCTACTGGATATATGTTGTAAGAATTTCATTTGAATTATATTTATTTTAGTATTATATTGTAATAAATATTATTTGTGATTCTATTTCTATGAGTTCAAATACATATTTCTAGTCTAACAAACGACTTGTTTCAATCTAGCTGCCTAGACAGCGACCGTTATAACTGTCCTGCCAGAATTAAAAAATATAATGTTTATTACAACTCATATAAACACCTCAACATTTTAATAACATACTTGGAAATTTATGAGAACAATATTTTCACAACAGAGAGCCATGCTGCTTTTATTGCTTTGCATAGTGGTTTTAAAAACAAACAAGCGACATACACTACACTTCAAGTAATAGAGAGGCAACACTCCACCACGAAAGAGCGAGAAGGGAGCAAACAATTGAAGGTGTGATCAGGAACGATTTATCATCAAAGAGCAGCTGATCTTAAATGACGGTTTTGACATTTCTACAAAGGTTAAAAATAATCTCTTTTCACACCTGTATTTCTTAGGGCCAGCCTTAAGACTCCTGGATAAATATTAATCTGGCCGTTAAATATTTGTATTTGGTCATTAAGTTAAAAGTGTGTCTTAATGAACCACCATATAGCATTTATCTGCCAGATAAAATGTATTTCCCTATCAGAATTTGTTTTTAGGTTAAACTCTTGGTTCACATGTTAAGTCTATAACTATATATTAAGTTAGAACATTTAATTTACACTTTTATAAAAACTGACATGCTATTTGTAGAATTATAGTTATGTAAGAACAAATTATTTAAATGTTAGTACAATAAATTACATTTTGTAAACGTTGTACCCAACTATTGACCACATTTTGGCAAACACCGAATTTAATACTCGCAAGACAATTTAACTTCCGCGCCCGCATGACGCCATCTGTTTCCTCGCACTCGTTTAGCCTCTATTATTTAACAAATATTGAGTGTTGTAGCCATTAGCCAGGTTGTAGTGGTAGCAGCAGGGTTTATACGCATGCGCGCACCAGTAGAAACATTACCAACCTTGCGTTTTCTGCATAAAAATATATTTATCCTACATATATTTATCTGGCAGATAAATTCAGTTCATAATACGCCTAAAATATTTATTTGGCTGATAACCTTTATCTAGTCACTGACTTTATCCTCCCGATAGCAATATTTAGCCGGTAGTCATAAGATTAGTCCTTATTTTATTTTTCTAACATCTTTTTTTCCAATTTTACCTTTTACCTCATTTTATTTAATTTTCAACACTATTTTTTTCTGACCTATGCTCCCAATTTCATAGTTCAATTCTTCTGTTTATATACATTACAAATTAATATGCACATAGAAAAAATCTGAAATAATTGAATTGCATGTTGTGATAATAACTTGATTTATCGATTAGACTGAAATATTAAATACACTTGTGTAAATTTAACATTTTCTAAATAATTTTAGTGCATAAAGCTGTATTTTTTTTAAGCATAAAATAATGAACAAAATAGACTGTATGGTTATTTGGATTTGTCTTTGAGAATATTTGGTATATTTGGTATATTTGATTCCTCAAGTTTGCTTAGAATTTAAAAGGTTGAATTTGCACACTCGTACATATGATTAGATGTAATTATGATGTTCCAGCAATTCTACCTTCAGCGCCTCCATACTCTTATCACTGACTTCCTAGTGTTGATGCCAAATAAAGTGAAGGAGCTAAGAACTAGAGGAGATGAAACTGCCCGCACGGTACAGGTGTATGCACATGTGAGTCTTTATAAACATTACACTCACACATGTTCATTCTCTACTTCATTACTTGCCAGTAACACAAGCCAAGGCAGTTAAACATCAATCATTATTGCTCATGATCGATGGAAACCTGATTTTAAACTAATATTAAACTTCGAATATATATATATTTTTTTAAATTAATTTTTTTTAGAGCTGGGCCGATCAGCTATTTTGCCGGTTAGTCCGATGCCGATCATGTGTTGCCGATTAGGCCGATCACCAATGCCGATTATTTTTGTTTTCAATTTTAATAAGTGTATAAAGTAAAATGACCCTTAAAGCAAAAAAAAAAAGTTCCTTTTACTAGTTTTATAATGTCCAATATAGTTTTGTTTTAATAACAGGGCCATTCCATGTCAAGTGATCCAAATTTTATCCACTTTTGGACCTGACCCTTTTAGATTTTAATAATTTTTGGCACAATTGCTATTCCTACAAAGACATTTAAAAATCTAGAATTTCATAATTTTTTCTTATTTAGTTTTTGAGATAAAAATTTTCAAAGTTTCAAAAAAAGAGCGTTTTGAGCTTCACTGTCCATCATATTTTATTTAATTTCTTCAGTTAGAAATAAGATAGAGAAATGAAATGAAAATTACTTTGTAGGGTTTTTATTGGGCTTTAAAATGATATTTTACATGCCCACATTAGGGCATTTTGAAAGTTCAAGGTCACCAACTCAAATTTTTAATTTTTAATTTCTCAAAATACATATATTTTAAATTTTTGAAAAAAATCACAATTTTTCATTCATATCTCAAAGGTATGCATGCCAAATTTCAACATGGGATCTCAATGGGATCATATTTAAATTAATTTTTAATGATATTAGGGTCACCAAAATAATACCATGCTAGAAGCTCTCGTAAACAATAAATTAAAATAGGCCTATATAATTTGTAAATTCACCAAAATGATTTTGTGTTTTGTAGCCTACATGGATTTCAATAAATTATTT
>CABFWB010001499.1:104049-156488 GCA_902151455.1 Timema bartmani
AAAATGTAAAATTTAAATATTAATATATATTAATTAAATTCATATTGAAATATTAGCGAAACAAATTCCCTGCCAGTGGAAAGTTTTGTACTTGCATTAAAAGAAGTACTTGCATTAAAAGAAAAACGGTATCCATTTAAAACAAAATGTTCGCATGTGTTTCATTTTTTGGGCGTCTTTAACAAATTGATATAAAACAACACCAATCTGCTAATATTTTATTTTATGATTATTAGATTTGTTACTTGTGAGTATCTTTATTTCTAATAACGTGTATAAATTGGAAAAAGACCTATGGTAAATATATTTATTTTGATATATTTTGTTTGGAATGTTAGATGTGCTGTTTATTTCAAACCTAAGTCGCTAAGAACAAGCTAATTATTCAAAAATCACATATGAGAGAGCAGAGATAAAATATTATTTTTTAGGACATAAAATATTATTTTTTTAGGACTTAAAATATACCCACACATTTAGAATAATCGGCATAAATAATCTGAGATTCAAACACCGATCATTGGAATCGCCGGTTATGCGATAATCGGTCGATGATCGGATTAATAATCGGCATCGGCCCAGCCCTAATTTTTTTATATCTTTACATTCTTTATGATAAAAAAATTGCTAGGCTCAAATTATTGTGAAAGTAAAATCTCTGAATGTATACACAAAAAGTGTAAATAATTTCACTAAAATTAATAAAATATTAAGTTTATTAAGAATGGTAAAAAAAAAGAGATTTTGGAAATGTTGAGTTATATCCGGCACTAGTGACTTCATACATAATATTTAGGCATCCATGGAGTATGAAAGTGAAAAATTAAATTATTTATGATTCTGTAAAAGCAATATGGCCCCGCTTTACGGCGTTCCGATAATACAGAAGCTTTCTATTATATACTTGTTCATTATGTTCAGCGCTTGTCTTGCTCTTTTGGCATTTTTGGCATTAAACACTCAATGAATAGGCTTGGCCCCCATTTTATGTCGGTAATTCACTCTGTTTACAGTAATGATGGCACTATATAATATTAATTATAGATCATTGAATGGGGAAATTTATTGATAGTTTTCATTCGATTGTTTTTATTTGTGCATTAAATATATGATAGTGTAAACATGTTATTATTATTTTATATCCATTTAAAAGTTAAAAAAGGCCATGTTGTGCTTTACAGTGGGGCTCTGGAATCTAACCCGTCGTATGAGCGGGGCCCTACGGAATCTTAATAATCAGTAATTCTTTGATTGCAATTTGATATTTATTTGGGTGTACACAGACTTGAATCAAATAAGCTAAAGGTCTGTGATAAGAAAATCTCTTTCTATATTTTCTAGCTTATTTTATACACATTTAATTAAGAAAATCCTCAAAAAATATTTATCTTTAAGAGGGAAGCCACAACATTTGGAAACCATTAAGCTACATACATTTCATCCAGATATGTTGACTGTAAAATTATATATATTTTCTGCGTTCGTTTTTGTTTGCTTGTCATTTATATTTTGTAAACATTCATTTTTCTTAGTGTTGTTTGCCGTAAAGGATGGTTATTTTAAAGCTGTGTGAATCTAATGCTCTTGGATAGTTTTATAGTAATTTCATAATAATTTCCTCACAAAAGGCAACCATTCATTCATTATGCGTAGTATGTATGTTTGATATTGTAATTTTTTTATAGTTTTAAATAGTATTGGAATTAAAAAATTAGCTATTTTAAATTTGTTTTATGACTAGTGTGTTTATTGTGTGATTACAGGAAGCCTTGCAACAGTGTTACATTTGTTGTAAGAGTAATGTGCTGATTGTGTGATTTTAGGAAGTTCCACAGCAGTGTTACATTTGTTGTAAGAGTAATGTGCTGATTGTGTGATTTTAGGAAGTTCTACAGCAGTGTTACATTTGTTGTAAGAGTAATGTGCTGATTGTGTGATTTCAGGAAGGTTTGGAACCTCCAGCCAGTCTGACTCATCATTTTGAGCACCTACTTCTGACGGTGGAGCGCTTTTATCGTGACAACCCTCTAGGGCTGGAACTGGCACTAGACTTCTGGTGTCCGACTGATACTACCAAGCATAGCACCATCTACTTGTATGGCATTCCATCCAAGCAGGTAACAACTAAACAACATACATTATTGGGGAGGTTTTTCTTTTCTTAGCTCACTTTAGTTTTTTAATACATTTTATCTGAGTTTTTTTTGTATGCACCTCTTTCTTGCCCAGATTTAGTTAGTTTTATACTTATTTGTGAGGGCTGTAGTAGTAGGTATTCAACATTTTTAACAAGAATTACTTAGGAGTACATTTTTAACAGGGATGGGTACTTAAATCCTTAAAGAAATTCAAGATTTGAGGATTTGAGTAAATTTTGGATTCAAGACTCAAATCTTTAAAACATTTTTTTTTTTCAAGTGAATTTTGTTTGATTGCTTTAATACTGTTTAGTGGTGGTTCAGAACTAATTATAATTATAGGATAAACTTAACAACCAGGCTCCAGACCAGTAATTTAACACTCAACTGATTGTAGGAATGTTATAATGAATAGATTATAACAAAGAATGTTAACATTTAGCTACTATTTGTATTTTATATTATTCTATTAAATTTATATTTCCTCTTTTGCTCATAATTATTCCAAGATTCGGATTCGTAAAATAGTGGATCTGACCCAACTCTCATTTTTAATTAAAAACTTTTAATACTACCAAGGTCAAATAGTAGTGTGCTTTATTTTTAAGTTCCACTAACTAATCTATTACGTCGTAAGGCTAGTACTGAAGTCTTATTGTTCTTTCTTGCAAGTTGGCAGCCCTGTTATATGTAATATCAGGAGAAGAGCAGCAACAAGGGATAGTGAGTGGCCTCATGCGTCATACCATGGCTGAAGTAGATCTATTTTTAGAAATGTGTTTGGTTTGAGTCTTAAAGAAAGATTAAAAGCTGCCGTAATGTTGATACACCATTATGTTTGATTAAGTTATTAAATGTAGGGGTGGTCAGGCACCTGAAATTTCGGGCTGCTAAAAATCTCGGGCGAGTATTTTTTATGCCTGTATTTCGATCGGGCATCTCAAGAACTTGTTAAGTATTAACACCATTTTAGCACTAACCTCTAATTCAAACTTTGAAAAAAAATAGTGTTTAACTGATAATCATAGTTGAATTATTTCAATTCAACTAATATTAAACAAAGGTAAGAATTATCTTTTTATTGATTCATAAATTATTATGTTAGCTTTCAACAAAACTACGATGACGTTTCTCACAGGTTACAAATCTACTACATAGCGAAATCAAGATTCCTACGATTTAACTTTCTCTGTCAATGCCAACAACATAACAAATTCAACATTTCCACATTGAGATTTTTAGGCCCTATGCTTGCGAAAACTTAATTTAAATTAGTTCTTCTTGTATTTATTTAATTTATTATTACTAGCCAGATTTGTTAGGATATGAATAGAAAAGTATGCATCAAATGAATATTAACTAGGAAATAGCCATTTTGCTTCAAGTAAACACGTTTTCGATTTTATTTTATTTATATATGTTCCAGGTTTCATGTATACTTTATCCTTTCAATTTTTTTAAATATTTATTTGCAATTATGTAGTCGCTCAAACCTTTAGTTTTGAAATACTCAACTATTCCTGCCACTCACGTGGCAAGCGAACAGGTTTTTTCAAGTGCTGGAAATGTGTGTACTAGACGGAGGGAGCAATTACCTAGAGAAAATGTGGAGGAACTGGTTATTCTCCAACAGAACTTTCACAAAGCAAAGCAAAATATGCTCTTGTATTATCTATAAATTATTGAGCATAAACTAACCATTTTAATTTTTTTTTATCACATGTGATTGTTAAACTTGTAATTTGAAATTTACTAGGCCTGTGACAAAGTTGTTTGCAAAATGAAATGCCCACCCGAATATGCCCGTGCCTGAGTAATTTTGTAATGCCCGCTCGTTATAAATATTTGCTGCCCAACCACCCCTAATTAAATGGAATGTAATATCTTATAGTTAGGAATGTAAAATTCCCTTAAGCGCCTGACCACGCAATTTTTTACCCCCTTGATACTGGTTATATATAATTTTCAAATAAAAACATACTAAAACTAAGCCTTTAACACACTTATTTAAACAATGGATTAAATAGCCAATCTTTTATATTTGTTAGTTGCAGTTATAGCTGTATCTAAATATATTCCTTAAATCGAAAAATAATACCTGGACATGGGTTCGATTCCGGGGTTTATTTCTCATGTCTGTCATTTTTCAATTTAAAAAAAGGATATAATTATTTAAGGTCACATAGACTTTTTAAAATTTCAATAAACAAAATATTTTCTGACACTCTTTTACTCAACATAATTTGTTTTTTTATGACATAATTGTTAAAATTTATGATCATGTTAATACATATTATGCATTATATTTGTTTAAAAATGTAATATTTCAACGGTTTCTCATATTATGCTGATTTCAAACCACGGCTCTAAACAAGGTCAACTGCATTCCTTAAAGCATATTCTGATTTCCTTTCTAATGTTTTAACCACTGTCCCTTTACGAGGAGCAAACAGCACAGTGCTGTCTTGGCTCTTATTTTCAAAGCATTTGGTGGAATGTGGCTATCAAAATGGCGAGCTCTTTGTCTGAATGGGCTAGGAGAAACATCCATCTTCCTTTTAGACATTTGGATCTGAATATTTTTCTTTATGATCCTCAACAAGCTGTATATGGTGTTCAACACAGTCAAATTTATTTTGAGATGAAATTTTGATGACTTTAATATATTGGAGTTCCATATGTCTTGATCTATTAAATGCAAAAAAAATTCTTAAAATACTTATGTTGCTGTTTTCAAACAGAATGGTATCTCTTGATCCGAACGATGTACTCCATCCAGAGTATCATTATCACAGACTACGGTTTGGTTTTACAACTTTTTATCCCCATTTAGTGTTAACCACTTTTGTGGTGGAATTAGGAACTGTACTCATAAAGGTAAATGGTTTTTTCTCCTTTAGAACCATGAACTTACCTTGCTGGAATTCCAGAATTTCTTCTGTTTGTTATTTTCCTTTTGAGAACCCTTGAGGTAGGTGCATTCTTCTGCTCTTTACAGTCCCATAAATATCTGTATTCTGCTTTACAAGGACATCTGTAAGTGTGGGGGCATGATACTACTTGCCAGAGTGTGTGCTGCGATTTTGGACGCTCCTAATAACTAGAAGAATGATGTCATTGTTCCTTAGTATAAAGGCAAAGGCACTAAGAGTGAAGGTAAAACTTATAGGGCAATTATTTTGTTGAGTATTCCAGGCAAAGTTTTTGAGAGAGTTTTGATTGAGAGGGTACATGAAAAAACTGGACAAGATTTAGGATGTGCAATGTGGTTTTATGCCAGGTAAAGGTTGTTTGTGTTTTATTATAACATTAACCTGATGGGTTTAGATTCACTTAACAACTGGCGTCTCCACACCATGCTGCTTAGGTTGGGCCTAGACCATAGAGGCGTTGGCACAATGACAAATGAACCGCATGTAGCGCTACAATCGCATAACTTCCAACACTCTCCCCACAAATTCACTGATCCAACACGCAAGCACTTGAATTAGAAAACTGATGCTCTGAAATTGAACAACAAAGTATTTACAAATACAAGAGTCTCTGACAAAGTCTGTTTACATAACAATAGTCTCTACATTTCCTCCACCAGTGTGTTAGGCGCCTTGACGATTTGTCCGGCTCTAGCCTTTGTTCCGATCTCATTTGCTTCTTTCCGGCTCAGATTTCTTCGGGGTGAAGGTTCAGAGTTGGAATCCTGGTAGCTTGAATCATCCAACGCAGGCTGCAATGGGCTTTTATTTAGTTAGCACTGCGTCTTACTATCTGTTCATGCTATACGCTTAAGTACTAATTACGCTAATGGGCTATAAATTGTGAAGGTTGAATATAGATTAAGGAAACCCACATTTGCGTAGAGGGATATTGGAAAACCACGTATAAAAAACCTATTCACCTGTGCGAGATTTGAACCTCAATCTTCCTGTCCTTGGCAGTCTAGCTCAACACAAAACAAGTGCATTAGCTAACTACGCTACTTAGGCAGGTTAATGGGCTAGTAGACAGCAATGAGATCACAGGTTGATGCGCTGCAATTTCCTTCGGCAGGGTAGCTGGGAATTTTCTTGGCCTCAGGTGGGAAGAATTTCTCTGAGGAGAATTTGTCTAACGTCTTTTTCTCTTAGAGAATGGACAATATGAACAACAATCATATGATCTGCATATGAAGCCGGGCATTGCTTGCACTTGAAGTGACAAGATTCCGCTTGGTTTTTGAGTTCTAAAAAAAATGTATCAAAACTCTGCTCATCCAATTGAGTAATTTGATGAAAATTGAATGATTTCATTGATAAGCTGACCTTCGGGATGCATTGTTTATCAAAAAGCCCAATATATATATTAAGTATGCCTATGTTCTCTGTAAACATCGCAAACACATTGATCACATCATCACTCATGCATGTTAATAAAACTGAAATCTTCTTATCCTCACCTTTAAATATATATTTTCCGCTTCTTACATTGACCTTCCCTGCCTAAAGTCAAACTGTCTCAGGTGCATTCTACTACCTCGCAGTGTTCCTGCAGTCTTGCACGGAGGATATTTTCTTGATGTTTACCACTGGTGTTTAATAAACATATAGGCCTCTATGACTTAGGTAACAGGATATTTTTTGTCCTCACCCCTGCTTAGAATGACTACCTCACGGTTTCCAGGTATTTGACACTCTGACCTGTACCAGGCATTCATAAGCTGGGTGACATACAGAGTGATCTGATCAACAGTTTACTGCAGCTCCTCGACCTTAATACCATCTGGTCCAGGTGCTTTGTTCTTCATTGCAGCTATGAACCTTTTGAGTTTACCCTGTGTTACTGGATCCACGTCAGTCTTGTCATCATAAGGATCAGTTATTAGTCTTCATGTTTCCTCATACTGTGCGTCTTCATCCTTTCATCAGGGAGCAACATCTCCAGGAGCAGCTCTACCGATTCTTCGCTGCAAGTAGACATTGGTTCGTCTGGTCACTGCATTGTCGTAACTGAGGCTGGGGGCCATAGTCTACCCATAACATTCTTAAAGTGAAAGCTTCACAGATTGTTTGTAAGTTGTTCCTTTACATATTTCTCCCAGCTCGCTTCCTTCACTACTATCAGATCACTTTCAAACTCATTCTTTTTTTTTTTTATTTTTTATATAGATTCCTAAACAGAATTTGCCTACTTGCTGGATCCTGCTCTCTTTGGTAGATCTTCATAGCTCGTTAGGCGTCCCCACGCAGTCTTTGCAGACGTATTGACTCCCTCATGGCGTTATCCATGTACCGTGTTAGCTGTTTGCCTTTCAGTTCATGTTGTCCCCTGATGACACCAGAGTCTGCAGCATCAAACTCTCTCTTAGCCCAACTCAGTCCACTTCAACATCATCTTTCTCATCAACGGCACTCCTGTATATGCAAGCTATGGCTCTCTGATATCGTTGTTTTGAAAGTACATATTTATCAACATCTTGGTTCTTAGTTCCACATGTCACATGTTTGTCACTGAGCTGTGTTATCTTTGTTGCTGTTACGTGACTGTTTTAACCCAGTTAGGATCCTAGTAGCGACTGGCATGTAAGGAGTCTTCACATTCTTGCAGGCACACCACGTTTAATTCCATCTACTCGGCAAGCCTTCGTATTTAGTGTAGTACGGCCACCCTTCTCACACCATTCAGCTGTCCTATTCTGACTTTTACTAGGCGGCTCATTTCCCACTACGTGTGTACATCACTTTTAGGCCACGTCTATTTGGAGCCAAATATTCTGCGGTTATGTGCTCTGACGAATTCGTTGAATACCGCATTTCTTTGTTTGAATACTTTACACAATTAAATGCATAAGCTCATTGGCTCTGTTGGTAAGTTTATAGACTTGAGGAGTATTGGTTAAAGTGCCTCGAGAGTTGGAAACTTTATTCTATCCTCTTTCGTGCCCTGTCCTCGTGAGATGTTTTAAGGCCAAGTGCAGATTTTGTTGTTCCTCCAGCCTTGATAGCTGGAGCTCTTAATCAAAATCACCATTAGTGTGGTCTCTACTTTAGTCTTTTCCCTCAGTCACTGACTCTGCTCTATTAGTGACCGACTCACTCAGAGTAGCTGATGCTGTATCTTCTTCCTGGCTGTCATTTATAGAGTTCACGCTTCCTACAGTCGTTGCTTTCATCCTTCTTCCAGAACTTCCATTTCTGCAGTTTATTCTCTGTTTTGGGTTTGGCTTCTTTAGTGGTCGATGTTACCACCTGCTAGTCTGTTTCCCATTCATCAGTTTGAGTGGTATTTGACACAAGCAGGCTTTGCCTCTTGACCCTGTAAGCTGATTCCTCCTAAGCTTGATGGAGCTTTCTTCTTTTTCTTTTCTTCTTTCTCGGTCTACATTTTATGGCATGTTTTAGTCATGTCCCTTCAAATTCCCTGTAGTATTAATCCTTTACTGTCAGTCATGTCGCGTTCCGTTTGTGTTGTCTCAGTCCGTACCAAAGTAGGTCTTCTCTCTTTGTCTGTTAATCAATATTTGATGTGTGGGGCATTCACGGGTATTTAGCTTCTTACAACTCGACTTTTTGCGACTGACACAAGATATGCATACAGCCTTCCTAGCTTTGCACGCCTATACCTCATTCCCTTTCTCACTGCATTTTCCACACACCGAGTTCGGATTAAGGCAGAACCTGCTGATATGTCCTAAGTCCTTACACCTCGAATGGTGACGATGTAGTTCATATCCGAAACCGAGGATAACCTAATACACACTCGGTTTCTTAGCAATAGTGTCCTTACTTTAGGGGAGACTTCAGCCACGTGGCTAGTTTCTGACCTTGGTCCTGAACTTGAAGATTAGCTCCCCTTCATACTCCTCTTTCTTTAATTTGTCTACCAAGTTTTGCTTGTAGACATCTTCCTTCACTTGTTCATTTGACATTCCAATTAATATGTCAAAGAGTGTGACCAAATGCCTTCTCTTAAGTGGCATTTCTTACTCACAGTCTTTGTTGATCCCCTTTTGCCTCATGATCTTCTCGATATCGCTCGAATACTCTGTTTCCACAATTATCATTTTGCTGGCCATCCTGACAGATTTAGGTTTTCCTTCGCTTGGTCAATCTTTGCTACTAAGGTTTTCTTTATCAGTCTCGTGTCTTGTCCTGTCTAAACGATATAAATAAAGGGATTGTCCCGGCAACGTGAGTCATGGTGGGAGGAAAAGAGACTGTCATGGTGGGAGGAAAAGAGACTGTCCCGGCAACGTGAGTCACAGTGGGAGGTAAAGGATAGTGGCGGAAGGAGAGGGAGTTAAGACAAAATGCTCTTTACAAAAACGACAATTTATTTTTGCTTTTACAAATAGGTGGTTCATCAGGGTTGGGTCACCACTGAATCGGCTCCAGAAATCACAGTGTTATATACCCTCCACTGCTGCCTGGCCTTGTCCAATGAGGGAAACAGGGGCTTCCCATTGGTGCGTGTAAACGTGAGGGACAGTGCTCATCACGCGAGCCAATAGAGAGAGGAGTTCTCTTTGGCGCTGAGTACAGTGGGGAAATGGTCACGGACGGCTTCGAGAACATGGACTGAGGGGTGGTCCAGGCAGTAGAGAGGGTGGGTGGCGCGGCCTGTGCAAGTGCGGAGGAAAGAGACAAGGGCCGACTGAACAGTGAGGCACAACAAGGTGAAAAAAACTAATAGTCCGGAATTGCTTGTGCTACCCAGGATTATTCCAGAGAGACGCTATCCTGTGAGGCAGAGGAAGCCCACGGGATACTATCTGGACGTGTGACCATAGTGACTTTCCTGTAGAATGAAAGAAAAAAAGACAACAATAACTCTCAGTGTGATGTATTATAGTGGGCAGGAGAGCCTCTTAAAAAAATGAGAGAGAATAGTGTAACAGATAACTGTAGTGTCCATTTTGCGAGTGTAGTGAGCGTACCCACCTCTGTAACTGGAATGTGGAAAGACGGGTGCGGGGGACACACAGGTGCAAATAACCAGGTAGTAAAGTAGTCTTCTTGTGAGTTCGTTTAGGACTGGTCGTGTTAAACTAGAGTCGTGGACACGGTAACCAAGTATCAGACGTGTATATATTTATGTATGCTAGTCGTACCAATGTTTGTACTCTTTAAATGTAAGTATATATATAATTTGTAAATAGTAAAATACGCTACATTCCTATTTCTTAGGAATTTTAAATATATATATTATTATTTGTATCATAGTGCTTAGAATTAAATTCAAAGTTTAAAATTATAATGTTTTTCCTTAATCTAAAACAGTCATACACTCGAATTCAGTCTTGGGAATATATAATTTATTTGCTTTGTCTTTGCTCCAAAAAAAAAAAGGCTTGACTTTGCACACTTCAGTTTTTAAGTAAAAAAATCCCTAAACCTATAATATTATTAATATTAATACCAAGACTACAGAGAGAAATCCTAGTAATATCTGTTGTAAAAGATGTTGTTTTGTTGCAGGTGGTTTTGTTCAAGTTTGTTCGCATGGCTGGGGAGATGCTTCCACCCACCTTGTTTGTACCCTACTTGAAGATGCTCCGCAGTCTTGCCTCCTCTCCACAATGTGCCCGATATGCTTTCAACATGCTCAAAGAAAATAGTTCAAATAACCTCTCGTGGGACCATTTCTTCTCATCTCTGGAGAGGTTGGTAGCCATTTGGAAATACAAACAAATTGATTAAATTTATTAAAATATACCTCTATGTTTAAAACAGTACTTTGAGCTGTATGTGAGTGTTGGGTGTAGATGTGGTCACCGGTAGTGATAACGTTGCTCTATCTGCTGGTAAAAGGGGCAGTACTGGTCACTTGTTAGGCCAGCGCTTCATATTTCACAATACTACCACAACTTTAACATTATTTTAATAAATCAAATAAATTTTGTTCTTATGGTTGTGCTTTAGGTTAAGGAATATTATCGGTTGGCTAGGGTTTGACTCCAGTTGCATTGAAACAAACTGGTTTAGCACTAGTATTCCTGCTGGCAGTGAAATGAAAGCTTCTTCATCTGCTATTACTGGTACTGCAGATTTTACACCGGCCTTAGAAACAGATCTTTTCTCGCATGCAACATTTCAGGGTACATCTTATCCTTGGAATACCCAATTTAGGGGTCTGATAGTTTACCCAACTAATATTGTTTGAGAGACAAAAGCAAATGGATGCCATTCAAAATATTAACACTAACATAATATATGTGTCATGATGATGCAAAATAAGTGTGAAGAGTGTATTTCATGCATAATTTTATATTTAAAAGCCACTTTTATCTTTATTTTTCACCAAACATATGTTTTCCTTCTTTAAATCCATTCAGGGATAAATATTACCACTAAGTAGCCTAATTTGGCTGTCATAATGCACTCAGTTTTGTTGATAGGTACAGTAGTTGTAAAATAAAAACAGCTGAAATTTTGGGTATCCATCTACTTTAAGGGGGATAAGGTTAATTTAAACTACTGAATTAATAATATTGTTAATGAACATAAAATACAAATGCCACATTGATACACGGTTGTTAATTATAACCTCTTTTTAAATCATTCTCACCGAAAATTCTTAGGAAATTAATTTTCCTGACCGAGTTTTGGGAAAATCCTATTTTTCAACGTTCAGGATCCCGCACAGGCTTGATTAAAATTGATAACTTATCTTACTGATTGTCAGTAATGCTTTAGTACCCGCTTCAGTGGCCGCATAGTCTAAGGTGTCACTCTGAGTAGACCAGACTGCTTATGACAGGGAGATTGAGGTTCGAATCTCATTCGGGTAAACTGAGGGTTGATTTTCCAACAAGCTTTCCACTCTTTGTCCATGCAAATGTAGTTACATTTCCTCCATGTATAATCTTCCTCATTCCTAAAGCGATTAGCATAATTAGTACATAAGCATATAATCCTAAGAGTAGTAAAATGGGAAGTTAAAAAAAAAAGTTGATGCTTTAGACCCCAAATACAAAAAGAATAATTTGCAAAACATTACAGATAACCCAATAAAATAAAGATTTTTTTTCATTTTAAATTTTTCAAAGCGGTTTAAAATCTCCAAGGGTGTTAATAATTAGATATGTTTTAAATATCTACATAAAATAAATACAGTCTAAGGATAGTTCAGCTATGACAATTGTGAACACGAATACTTTAAAAAATAGATCAATATTTAATAATCACAAACCCGAATGTCAGTATCATCTAGTCTGATTTAACGGTGATGGGGGTTTGGGAGTTTGAGTCCGAGCCAGGTGTACTGACAACATTATTATCTAAAAGGTTACACTACCTCCACACAAATGTGAGTACATTTTCCTATCAATTGTTCTTTCCTCATCGCTACTTTGCTAACATTACAAAAATGTGTTTAGTCCACAGGAGAAGTAAGATGCGGGGGATGTTTTATCTACTTATAAAGGAAGAATGCTATACTGTAAATATTAAAACTGACAACAAATATTTTTAAAATTACTTTAATGGGTATTCTATTTCTAAAACACTATACATTTTTCAATCTAATTATTATAATACTTATAATTAGGGGTAGACGAGATCCCAACGCTCGGGAAAATGCCAGGAATTTATCCATTCCTTAGAGTCAGGTGGGAAAGACCCTTTTTTTGGCAAGGGTTCGGGTGGGAAATAATTCCTGCTTTTTGTTCCAGCAGGTAGGCTACTACTCGCCCAATCTCGATTGGAGACAATCATCTTCTTTGTTCTGTAACAAACTTGGGGGGAGGGGGGGGTATTTTCTACCTCCCATTTCCCCTCATTCTACCTCCACTACCGCCCCTCTCTCCTAACACTTTCCTTCAGCCTTTATTCATCTCTCTTTCTCCCCTTTATCACTTTATTTCACTCTATTTCACTCCCCTCCCATTTATATTATTTCCCCCATATCCTTCAGTTTATATCCCTCCCCTTTCCTCCACACTATCAGTGTTCTTATCATAGCAAATTATAACTATTATTGACAAACATTACTTTTCTGGACTGTTCAAGAAAAATCAAATTTATGCATAACATACAATTATTTATAAAGCATAGTGTTGATTTACCACATAAAGTGGTTATTTCTCAATAACTTTTCTTTGTTTACATAACATTTGTTTGATTGTCTGAATCACTACTGTCAACTGAGCTATCATTTTCAGAAGGTTTATCCACGTTATTATTGCTGACACCTTCAGTTAGTTCACTATCATTATCATCAGAAAAATCTACATCCTCATCACTAGTATCTACTAAATCATTTTCATTATCAGAATCACAAAGTATCTGTGTCATTTCTTGGTCAGCCAGTTTATAGGCCGAGAAACTCTCTGTTTACAAGTTGACGCCATTTCATAGCTTGACTGTACTTATAGTTGATTAACTGCCGTCTATGGAAGTTACACCTGCTATTCATGAACGAAATAAGGGAAAAAAACTTTAAAAAATACACAAAAATAAACGAAATGTTTGTTTGAAATATAAGGAATAAGACCGCCAAGTTGTATTCATACAGCTCCTGCCATATATGAAGTATAAGCAAGAACACAATGTGGAGCCCTGTTTGTCAAAGCATTTGTGTGGTGTACTAAGTTATGATGAGCGCTGCTTGTCAAAGTATCTGTGTGGCGTACTAAGTTATGACGAGCCCTGCTCGTCAAAGTATTTAAAGGGGTTAACTCAATTTAAACTACCAAATTATTTAATTTTTTAAATTGAAATGAATATGAAAGCTAAGCTTGGACTAAAATTATAATTCTGTAAAATCTATATAATTTTAAAGTGAAAAATTATTTAAAAAAATTTTTCCCCCGTTTTCCGGCTTGTTCCCGCGGAAAATCATTATTTACCGCCCGATAATTTCCCGAAGTCAAAATGTCATTCCCGCACAGCACTAGTAAAAACACCCTCAATACACCCAGCATGGTTTCAAACCTGGACCTTTCCATCACCAGCATACCAGACAAACATTTAGTCTTGAGTGTCCATCGATACATGTTAAAAGGAGTGCACATTGGCTTGTTTCTTGTCTAGCGCCAAACAATTCTATTATTGTTTGTTTTGAAAACTTTAGACATTTTGGTCCTTGAAATGGTGGACTAAGAAAATCAAACTTATAGATGTTATTTTATGTACCTCTGTTAATTCCAAGTTTGGTTGAGAATTAGATTAATATTTGCACCACTTCTTAATACCTGTCCGGATAGTCTTCATTTAATAACACCACTAGAGTAAGGATGAAGAAGGTAAAAAATAAGGGGAAATGTACCCACATTTGAGTCAAGAGAAAGTGGGGGGAAATGTAATTACATCCACTGGAGATTCAAACCATGACCTTGCCATAACCTGTAATTTAGACTTGATTAGCATGATGTTTAGTTTGCGTGCTCATCGATGCGGATAGTTGATATCAGTGTGTGAGTTAAAGAGTTATAAGAGGTGCACACAAACATGTAAACATTAGTTGCTAGTAATGTTTCACAAATGCTCATGTTCAAACATCGGCTTGTATGCTTAGCGCTGACCCTCTTGTCTGAGAGGTTTGTTCACCGTGCAACTACCCATTCAGGTCATACGTTTATGTACTAGCTATTCTAATGGTTTTAGGGGTGAGGAAGGTTATATTTATAAGAAGTGTACCCAAATGTGTGTGGCGGGAGAGTGGAAAAACCACCCTCTCTACATCCGACAGAGATTCGAACCTCGATCTCCGTGTCATTGTTAGTCAAGTCTACTGCAAGAGTAGCGCCTTAGACCATGAGGCCACCGAAACGGGTCCCCTGAACTATTGTGTTCAGACCTCTCACTACCCAAGGAAACTGGCTCTCCAGCTTGTTGTCCTTACATTGTACGTGTTGAAAGTGATAACGCACTTGTAAGTGCTGTTATCACTGAGGACTGCTACTAGCGGTCCCCAGTGCCCACGGACTGAACCTGGCTCAACTCCCATAATGCTGTGTATCTGTTGTTCACACTTTGAAAACACAAGCAATTAGCTCTTGGGTTTTATTTCTTTAATTAATTCTACTTTTGATTATAGCTACTTATTTTATAACCATCTATGTAGCCTGACTCTGAAATTAACATGAGTTCCATTACAATATAGTAATTTGTGTATTGTTGGAGCAGGTATTATAACAATTTGCGCCAAGAGCTACCGCCAAGCACTGACACAGTATATCGGCATCGTGTCTACCCACGAGGCATCACTCCTCAAGAGATCCAGGGTCTTCAGGCAGTTCTAGGGGTCACCAGGACAGTGGCAGGTGGGCTATCAAGTCTTACAAAATTAAATAGAGTTTGGTCGACTCCACTATTTTAACAAAATCCAACAGTTACAGACATTTGGGAACATTGATCAACCATAATGGTACTATGGGGGTGTTTTGTTACTGCTGTATTGTAAATTGATCAGAAAAATCTAAGAAATGTATCGGTAGGAGGCAGTATTTGTTCAGGCATGTTGAAGCACTAATAGAGCAACATAAATCATAAAGTGCCAGCTTTTTGCGTTATGCCAGCTATAGGTGCACTTACTTTATTTAAAAAACTTATTTGTTTTGTATAAAGTTAAAACCCACCAATATAAAAATGAGATTACCTTGTTTGTTTCCAGAATACGATGACTGTGCCCAAGTGGCGCTCTGCGAAAACGCTCACTGGAATGCTCTCAATATTCTGCTGGGACTTGTTAGCTGCTCTGTTCCCATTCCTCTGAAAGCGGAACTTTTGTTGACTCTGGCTGCGTTAGCTCGCTCTCCCAACACTGCTGCTACCTTGTGGCACAGTCTAGAGGCTTCTCAGATCCTCACCACTGTCCCGAGTATCAGCAGCTACCAGCCTAGGGGAGTCCAGGTACACAACAACTATTTGCTGCTGCTGACAGACTTGATTCAAAACTCTACAATGCGCAAACTTTATTGCATGCAGTAGACATAAAACATATTTAAAAACTAATAAGCTTGTTGGTGTTGACTATTTGGAACAGTCCAAACAGTTTGGAGTAAGTTGCTCACTGATGGAACATCTTGTTTTCTTCCATTCGATTCAAATGCTGCTTTTACTCCTTTTGATTCTGGTTTTAAAGATAGCAAATGTAAATGATGATGAGCGTCTCTTGATAGAGATGGATGATATTTGTGCATGCACACAATTTAACAAGCATTTCTGTGAACTCATTTGTAGTGAGTGAACATTCGACTATAGTTAACCTAATTAATTGTCCCTGACCTACATTTCACTGGTGTTAAAAAACTAGTTTACAAATAAACCCTCACCTTCAGTTTTATTGAACACAAAAAGTGTAACTTTAGAGAAATATTGTCATTCTAACATCATAATTCTTTAAAACATAACTTTTTGTTGTTTAAACTCGAAGACACTGATTCTCAACCTGAGTTCTTGTGTTGGTAGCAAGGGGTAGAGGGTGGAAAAAGAAGGGAGGTAACATTGCAAAGTCTAAGGCCGAACTTAGATAGTAACTGCACCCCATTAACCGGGCTTAAGTTTTAATACCTTTGTCACAGCAAGTAAAGGAAGACAACTCTATGACTAAGATAACCACTCCAGCTAAGTCAGAACATTGAGTGACAGTCTGTGACTATTTGCTTGTTGTTTTCACCAATCACTTTCTTCAAAAGAGTGGATTAAGCTTCATATATACTAGGGGTGGTTGGGCATCAAATATCTCTCTCGGGCGGGCATTACAAAATTACTCTCGGGCACAGGCAGATTCGGGCGGGCATTTCATTTTGCAAACAACTTTGTCACAAACATATAAAATTTCAAATTATAGCTTTAACAGTCTAATTTAATTTTTTTTAAATGATAGAAACAACTTGGTCACAGGTCTGTTAAATTTCAAATTATAAGTTGAACATTCACATTTGGTTAAAAAAATAATTAAAAATGGTTAGTAAGTTTGAATTAGAGGTTAGTGCTAACATGGTATTATATATTTACCAAGTTCTTGAGATGCCCGATCGAAATACGGGCATAAAAAATATTTGCCCGACATTCCGGGATTTTTAGATGCCCGATTTATTGCCCAAAATTTTGGGTGCCCGACCATCCCTAATATATAACTTTATACTTAGCTTAGTTAAAATCTTCTAGCTTTCAAAGTGTAAATTGTTTTAGATTTTGTAAAATAAAGTAAATACTATAAGTGACATTAAGAGTAGAGTTTCTCAAGCTGACATGTGTCTGGAGTTTGGTTTGAGTAAATCAACAGTGAGTAACAGAGTGAAAAACAAGGACAAAATATAGGACGGCTTGGATATGAACAAGTCTCAAACAATGAAATTACGGCCAGCTGATCCAGACAACATGGACCAAGCTTTGTTGAAATGATTCACTGTTCAGAAGTCACTCTGAATGGACCTGTGCGGAAGCGCAAAGCTGAGCAGCTGGCTAAGTTTCTCGATGACACTCAAGAGTTGGTCTGTTTTAAGGGGTTGCTGGATAGGTAGAATAGTAGATACTATATTATGGTTGGTAACGTAAGTGGGGGATCAAAATTGGTGGAACAACAAATAATGTTGGTATTGATGATCTTGGAGTCACCTAAAATTTGTGCTGACTATTTGCCTGAAGACATTTTCAACAGCGACGAAACTGGAATAGTATATGAATTGACGCCATATAGAACACTCAAATCTAAATGGGGAAAATGTGTTAGTGGTAAGCTGTGGATAAGTGGCAACATTTGAGGGTTAGAGAAGAGTAAACTGCTGCTGATTGGGAGGTTTAAGAACCCAAGATGTTTCAAAAACATCAAGCAACTACCATTGGACTACCACTTCAATACTAAAGCATGACATGAACAATTTTTGGAGAAGCACTTCGAAATTGGGATAAAGAGCTGAGAATGAAAGAAAGGAAGATTCTTCTTCTTGTAGACAACTGCCCAGTTCATCCCCATATTGTGAACCTCACTCACATCAAGTTGGTGTTACTACTTGACAGCACCACTTCAGTCCTCCAGCCTGCATTGGCCAAGGAGTAACCTGAAGCTTCAAGATCCTTTACAAGAAGGAAGTGATGTTTTAGACAATCGAAGAAATGAAATGAAAGCAGAACATACCCCTCAATGTTCAGAACGTTAAACGTTTTGTTGTCAAGTCATGGAGGGGTGTTTTCATGACCGCCATATAAAACTGCTTGTTTAGCTGTTTGTTTGGATGTGTAGTATTTGAGGTAGAAGAGAATGTGCCTCTCAAGGAACTTCGACCACATTGCCCTTACTACTAGATACCGCCACTGTAGACACATTTCTCCTGCTGCTGTTATCATTTCCACTGTGAGTTCATCCCCTCCTGGTGCCTTTCCCTTCCTCATACTTTTCAAGGCCTCTTCTACCTACTTCCAGGTTAGGTCCGTTACTTCCTCCTCCATCCACTTCCTCTCTTCGCTAACATATTAGAGTAATAAGTAATACAAACCAGTAGTGAGGTGAGGTGTTAGGTAATAAAATAGTAGGTAGTAAAATCAATTTTTAAATGACCTATTATATTATTATTATTTACTTAAGTGCCTATTCTGATGTCTAAATCCCATATTTTTCATGTCTATTTGCCTGCTTAAACACTTTTGGTGCCTTAGAATTCGCTCCGTAGTTATTATCAACAACTAGAGACATGGCAAAAGGTGAGGTTATTTTTAGGGTAAAACGGGTGTTATTTTTCTCAAAAGTGATGATATTAATATAGGCTGAGAGCAATGTTATTATTTATGTAAATACGAGTCGAATTAGTATTCATTTAAAAAAGTACGATAAAACTGTCTCTATTTTTCGTTCATATTATGTATTTAACTGCTTATCAACATATTCAGAGAAAAATCAAATATAAATATGCACAAAACATTTCAAGCTTAGCAATAGGGGTGTGCGAAGCTTCGAAAATTTTGAAGTCGAAGCGAATATTAATTAGCTTCGACTTCAACTTCGGCAAACAAAATTTACTTCGAAAAATTCGAAGCTTCGGCAAATAAATATAAGTATTTTCAATTTTTACCATTCTGAGCTGTTATTCTAATAAATTATATTCATGTTTACCACACACAATTCACAATTTAAAACAAATACAAACTTTGAATTATAGAATGATTATTAATATATATAGGGCGCAAGCTTCTAATACAAATTATTTTCATTTGTTTACCTTTCGAAAGTTCAAAGTTGGGCCCTGTCGATTTATAGGTTAAATATCGATTAGTTCGATATTTTTGAATATCTATGTATTGACACAAAAGGACATGGTTATAAAACGACTAGTTGATTGTGACTCTTGACATAATTATTTTCCCTCAATATTTCTTCTGAGATTAGTGACCACTTTTAATAAATGCTGAACACACTATTTTTGTTAAAAAAAATAATGTTTCGGTAAGTATTTTTTTCTTATTCTCGCTTGGTAAATAACTTGTAAATTTTAAATAGTGTGTTTTGATGAAATATTGAATAACTATCGATAGTTAAACAAGTTCAATAATCGATTATATTCAATGCCACACGGCCTGCTTGATTCACAAATTAAATACGTTCAGCTATCTTCACCCCCACATGTCCTAAATTCACGTGATAAAGATTAAAAATAATATATATATATATATATATTTTAAAACAATATATAATTTTAAAATCATATTTTTGTTTTGAATTTTGCATAATTTTTTTCAATAATCTGAAATGAAATGAACTTCACGTGTATTTGCTCAACTCGACAGAAAATGTTACGACGCATGCGCCGAGAGATAAATTAAAAACTTGATAAAAAGTCGAAAAAATAATTTTGAGACAGAATAAAAGTAAACATATTTACCCTTTACTGAATAAATTTTGTTTCAATTTTAAATTATACTTTTTTAAATTAAATATTAAATAATTTATTTATATTAACCTAAAAACTTGAATGGAAAATTCGATGACTTTATGTTGGTTACATTTGACTTTGAAACTATATTGACAAAAAACGTATTTACTAAACAGTTTCATAATTCATGTTTAATTCTCTGCTGCTATACTTTGTTTTTTATTAACTTCTTAATAGTTTTGGCTAGGCCTACGAAAATGTCCGAAACAAAGAAAAATAAAAGTGAAATATGGGGATTTTTCACGAGAGCTTCTGATAAGAAAACTGCCCAGTGTAATATATGCCTGAAAAAATACAAGACGCCAACAGGTGACTTAATTGCTATAAAAGACGTGTTCCTTTTTAAAACAATGTATATTTTTCTCGTAATACCAAAAGATTTACCTTTTTTTTTAAATTTAAATAAAAATAACTACGATAACTTATTTAGCGCATGTGTTGCAGTTTATTTACATTTTATTTTAATGTGTTAGATTGAACAGTAATATTGGATTTTACAAATTACTTCTTTAATTTCTCAAGTTTAAATTTGCTTCAATGCTAGGACTAAATAATCATTTTAATGCATTCAACCCTAATATTTTTACTATTGGATTAAAATATAACTTAGATTCTTGATTTCAGATTTTTAATTTTTAAAATCCTCTATTGCAGGCACAACAAAAACACTTTCAAACCATCTAGAGACGCATCCATCTCATTTCAATGAATTTAAAAGAGCAAAAGGCAATAAAATTGATTCTACCACAGCTCCTAAAAAAGACACACTAGTTCAGTCAACAATTCAAGGTGCCTTTCAGAAAGGTTTGATCATGCAGCCTACCAACCCAGTAGCACACAAAATTACAAAGCAGATTGCAAAAATGTTGGCAATGAGTCTTTTGCCATACGAGTTTGTGGAGGAAGAAGGCTTCATCAACTTAATGAAACATGTAGTGCCAAACTACAAAGTTCCTTGCCGCACTACATTTTCACGAAACTATGTGCCAGCACTATATGATGAGACAAAACAAGATTTAAAATGTCAACTTATTAATGATTTACCCCAACTTTTTGCTTTGTCGCTTACCTCAGATGGATGGACATCACGTGCACATGACAGTTACATAAGTCTGACGTGTCATTATTTAAAACCAAACTTTGAGTACAAGTCATTTACAATGAACACTGTACTACTTAATGAATCACACACAGCTGTGAACATCAGAGCTACACTGCAAGAGGCTATATGTGAATGGGGCATTGCTTTAAATGAAGATACACTTCCAATATATTGTGTCAGCGATAATGCTCCAAATTTTCGTTCTGCAGTTAATTCCCTGTTTATTTCTATTCCATGTTTTGCCCATTCCCTACAATTAGCTATCCATGATGCCAAAGCAGAATGTCCTGGGGTTTGTACGCTTTTGACAAAAGCAAAAGCAATTGTGGGTCATTATAGTCGTAGTCCATCCGCAAGAAAAAGATTACATTCTGTAATGGAAGAGATGGGACTACCAGTACTCGAGTTGATTCAGTTTGTGGATACAAGGTGGTCCAGCGAGTATAACATGCTTTCTCGACTACATGCTGTTAGGAAAGCTGTTGGAGCTGAACTTGCCAATTCAGAAAATAACATCGAGGTCCTGACCGCAGTTGAATGGAAGCAAGCGGCAGGCATTGTAGAGGTTCTTGGGCCACTAGCTGACGCCACCAAGGAGATCAGTGGGGACAGTTATCCAACCTCTTCAATGGTTATACCCATCCTTCATTGCCTCAAATCCCATCTAAATGTTTTTATCACCAGCAAGAAGGATGGTGTAATGTTCGCAAGAAGTTTAGATAAGGCTTTGAAATCTCGCTTTAGTTTCTACGATTCAGATCCTATTTTCTGCCCATCCATGCTATGCGACCCAAGATTTAGAGGTGTCTTGATTGATGATATGGTGGCAGTAAACACGCTAGCAATTGAAGTTAAGAAGTTGAGTGACAAGTCATCTTTAGAGCCTAACGTAAGAGACGAACAACCCTCGTGCTCCTCTTCTAGTTCTGGACTATGGTCAAGTTTTGATTCCATACCAAATACCACCCAACCGGCAATAGACAACAATAGTGAAGTGAAGGAATACCTAAATGAACCACGAGTGCCTAGATCAACAAACCCCTATATCTGGTGGAGGGAAGAGGGTTGTCGAAAATACCCTAATGTCTCCAAGGTAGCCCTCAAATACCTGGGAATACCTGCTACAAGTGTGTGTAGTGAAAGGGTCTTTTCTAGTTCAGGAAACATTGTAACTGCCAGACGAGAATCGTTGACTCCTATTCATGTCGAGGAATTAACATTCCTTCAAAATAACTTGAAGAAAAAGTGACACTAACTAACTGCCTGTGTAAATATTTTCTTATAATGTTTGTTTTTATTTTAACTTATAAAAGCGGTTTGATTTTGATATAATTTATCCTAATATGCGTTCTTTTTAAAAAAATAAGTTATAACATAACCTGCCCTGAAGTGAATATTTTTAGAAGTTTAATTGCAAATCAAATGTAGGATAATATCATTGCATGTCACTGACCTGTGTAAATATTTTCTTAGCATATGATTTAACCTAATATAGTCTATACCTATATTGTTTAGTAAATTATAATTGTTTATTTACGTGCCCAAGTAAATGTTTTTTTAGTAGGTCTACATATTTTTTTAAAGGGTAAATGTCTTATTGTGTATTATTACATAATTAGGCTTAATTATAATGTTTTATTAAAGTTAGATAAAATGTATCAATTTAATAGCATTTGAACTAAATATAAATATATTAAGGCTAAAAATACCCAAGTTTTTTTTTTAAAAATAATTTGTTTTCAGAGCTATTATTAGTTGTTTAAATTTTATTCGACCTTCGATTCGACTTCGAGAATATTCTCAAATATTCGCTTCGAACTGAAAAAACTGGCTTCGCACACCCCTACTTAGTAATGTCAAACTTGATATCCCAATATCATTACCTTCGAGTTTTACAAATAGCAATATCAAAATAATCAATTGTCAAAATCGATATCTCAATATCATTACCTTCAAGTTTTACAAATAGCAATATCAAAATAATCAATTGTCAAAATCGATATCTCAATATCATTACCTTCAAGTTTTACAAATAGCAATATCAAAATAATCAATTGTCAAAATCGATATCTCAATATCATTACCTTCAAGTTTTACAAATAGCAATATCAAAATAATCAATTGTCAAAATCGATATCTCAATATCATTACCTTCAAGTTTTACAAATAGCAATATCAAAATAATCAATTGTCAAAATCGATATCTCAATATCATTACCTTCAAGTTTTACAAATAGCAATATCAAAATAATCAATTGTCAAAATCGATATCTCAATATCATTACCTTCAAGTTTTACAAATAGCAATATCAAAATAATCAATTGTCAAAATCGATATCTCAATATCATTACCTTCAAGTTTTACAAATAGCAATATCAAAATAATCAATTGTCAAAATCGATATCTCAATATCATTACCTTCAAGTTTTACAAATAGCAATATCAAAATAATCAATTATCAAACTCGATATCTCAATATCATTAGCTTCCAGTTTTACAAATAACAACATCAAAATAATCGATTATCAATTTATGCTTAGACCAAACAATAATAACACCAAACATGTCGTTATAAAAGACCAAACTACTGTCAAAGGAGACAGGAATAAAAATAAAGAAGATATAATTTTTCCAAACAAAGAGGGCCTTATATATTAATGTCCTTGCTTGGACCTAACAAGAAATCTTTTAAAGGCTGAAAACAAGGAATCGATAAATTGAAATAAAAAATTAAATATCTTGATCTATAAAAGTAGAAATCATGATTTTTAATGCTAACCTCAAAAAAGAAACCTAAATATTCATGGAAATACTTAAATAGTAGAACCTTTTTGATTTGGAGTCCAAGGGATATCTAAAAATATTTGAAATATCCAAAATTCCAACTAACCAATGGGTATCTAGACTCTAACTAACCAATGGGTATCCAAACAGTTTGTATCCAATAAATAAAAACCTCTAAGTAAAAAATTGTAAAAATTAATTCACTGTAGAAAAAATGCACACTTTATCAATTTTTGCGCTAAATTACATTCGGTACTTTGGAAAAAAATAGTGATTTTGTTTTGTTGTAGCTTTCTTCTATGGACACATTTAACAAAATGAGTCTCATTTTCACTGATCACATTAAAAACGTTGTATTCAGTGAATCTTCTCAGATTTTCCATAATTTTAATTGTTTCAGCAACAGATGGTATTGGATCTTATGGCTGGATATCTGTGTTTTCTTCTTCAGCAGAGGATTCTTGTTTGTTAATCTCCCCATCTGACAGTGTTCTGCACACGGCAACATTGTCGTCATAGTTGATATCGGTGGCTAACTCCCCCCACCTCTCTGGAACTGTAAACTGTCAGTTACATCAACCATTTACACTTCAGTTTCCTGTGTAGTGTTGGGTTTGAAAACAGCCTTGGGGAACCAGTTTTCAATTGTTTGTGGAGGGATTTGTTTCCATGTGAACAGCATCCAAAAGATCAATTTTTGCGGCCAATTTTGTCGAGATGTACACAATTTTTAAAAAAGCTTGACAACGGTAGAAATGTTTGAGGTTTTGTTTCACTCCTTGGTTCATGGGCTGTACCACTGACATCATATTTGGTGGAAAGTAGATGATTTTAAAGTTTTCAGTGAAGTAATTTTATTGTGGGCTGTGCAGTTGCCAATGAAGAGCAGAATTTTTTTGTTAATTTGCTCTGTACAGTTCTTTGTTCAGTATTAAAAGCCATTTTTCAAACAGTTCACTTGTCATCTAGGCTTTTTTGTTGGCCTCATACTGTACTGGCAAACTTTTTACTGATTTGAAACACCTTAGTTTGGCTGATTTCCCTATCATTAACATTGGCAATTTTTCAGAACCATTCATATTTGAGCCCACTAAAGCCAGCACTCTTTCTTTGCTGTTTTTTTTCTCCCACTGCATCATTCTCCTTTAAATGTAAATGTTTTGTTTGGCAAACACCTGAAAAAAAGTCTGGTCTAGTCCACGTTAAAATTATCTTTTGGCTCGTAGCCTTCGATGACGTTTGACAATTTGAACATCATGAAACCCTCTTCTTGGAACCTTCTTCTTGTTTGTTTGTTGTTCACTAGACCTTTTTAACCACTTAGTTACTAGAAGCTTGCTGATTTTGGTTATAACCACAGGTGTTCCAAATAAAGAACAATGTCCGATGCCAGATTATTGAACGTTTATTAATTGGTAATAGTTGAAAGCCTTTGTTAAACATTTAAGGTTTACAGGTTGGTGTAATGTTACAATTACAGCTGATCTCTAAAGAACAATGTCTGATACAACTGTTTTGTTTGATTTGCAAGTAAGCCCTATCATGTTCGACTGACCCAAAGTAAGTTAGTAAAGTGAGTGTCTAGAAGTGAGTGAGAGTTGAACTGTGGTCCCGCCCTCGTGGAAGCAGGGGGCAAGGTCACGTGACCTGTCCTCTAGCGCCACACACGGCAGGCCCAGAGTTCAAGAGCGCACGGTGATGGTAGATTGACGTCATACTCTACATATTCACTGAACCATTGCTTAGCCATTTCTTTATCTATAGCTGCACCCTCACCACCAACATTTTTAAAAGAAATGTCATTTCTGTCCTTCAACCCTAAAAACCAATCAATTCCAATTTTTTCAGCAAATTCTTCTGCCTTGGCTCAAATTAATGGGCCACTCAAAGGAATTTTAAGGTCGTTTGAACCACTTTAAAACACACTCATCAACCTCAGGATAATCACAGCCTCTAACACGTTTTCTTGTTCCTCCATTTTGCACTTTTCAACTCTCCATGATGCTTTTTTTTAAAGGTAAGTCGATAAAGTGTTCGGCTGTATTCCATATTCTTTTGCGTTACCACACTTCTTTTTCACTACCTTTTCCACTTCTCTAATCACTTCAACCTTCTTGGCTAGGGTTAAACTGGTGTAGATTCCACGCTTAGACCTAGTAAAAACACTGCAATTTGCACTTGTCAGATGACAATTAGCGACTGTCACTGAGAGACAAAGGTGCCAGATTAGGAGAAGCAACATAAACCTTACCCCTTCTATGCTGGCTGTCACGTCACGTAATGACATTGTCACACAGAAGCGAATAAATCAGAGCCAAAATATCCCCTATTCTAGGAAAACCGCTAGCAGCTGGTGTGAAATTCCCCACTTTTTTTTTTACTATAAGTCAATAACTCCTAACTGTATTTTATTTGGAAGAAGGTATAGGAAAGTTGGATAGAAACATATAAAAGTGATGAATACAATTTGGCTTTTACAATGAAAAGAAGAACACAGTTCACACTTTACACTGCTGCCATTGGACAAAAAGGTAATGGTTGGCTCTAAAGAAAATCATTCGTCTGCCAAATCTCCCGACCTAGGTTTCATTCTATCAGAACTCATCATGGAGGAGTGTGAAACATGCAATGTAACTTCCTAAAAGAGGAAACCAAAAACAAAACACAAAAGGGATTCTTGGGTTTAGTTGCTATTGGTAAGATAGGTTTGAAGTGAGTAGAAACTCGAAAAAATTAACAATATACTATATTAACTTCGAATTATCAAAATGTTTACCATTGGTTTAAATAATAATTTCATAGGAGATAATGGTGGGTTTGAATTATACAATTATTTGAATTAACCTACTACTTCGAATTAGCCAGATCCTACTGTATATCCGTTTTATACCTTTAAAATCAGCAAACCCGGATATTATTCATATAAACAGCAGCCCTGGCAAAGCGCTATTGCCAGTGTTACCACGTTGAAAATTATATTAGTTGATGTGGTATTTGTCAATTACAAAGAAATTGTGATTATTTAGGAATAAAAGCTTAAAATCGTTTCATTCGTGTGAAAACAGTAGAATTCACATTATCGCAAATGCGAATTTTGCATGTCCCTTCCAATAACCTTTCATGACAATTTTTATTAGTTCATACCGGCTTAACCTATATGATTTAATAAAATAATTTTGGGCTATGTATTAAAACTTGTAATTTTTGGATAACTTTTTGAATGTAAATTATTCAATTTTCTCATACTTTCATATTTAATTTATTTTTATTATAAAAACCTCTCACTTTGTT
This sequence comes from Timema bartmani, assembly GCA_902151455.1. NCBI lineage: Eukaryota > Metazoa > Arthropoda > Insecta > Phasmatodea > Timematidae > Timema > Timema bartmani. The sequence continues at coordinate 131,211 of CABFWB010001499.1, forward strand.
TCTGTAAATATGTTAATTTTTTTCATGTAATTTTAACTCTCATTTTTAATATCTCTCAATCAGTCAAATTCTTATTTAAAAAAAACGTTATCGATATTATTTCACAATTTGTGTAAATTTAATCATGAATTGGAGTGTGTGAAACCCACTTTTAAAATTCAAAGCAATTTTGAATTGAATAATATGAAATATTCCCAAAGACAAATCAAAGTTTTAATGTTGGATAAAAATATAATACTTTGCATAACGCTATATTTCAAACATAATTAATATATTTAGTTTTAACTCTTTTGCTGCGTATTTAATTTTTACTTCTTACCTTCAGAAATGCTAACTATAAGTCAAAAATTCAAAATCTGAAAATTTGTACAATGACCATGATTATGATCAAATAATGTGATTTTCAACTAGTAATGCATTTTAAATATGAAATTTAGCACTACGTTGTCTATAAATCGCATAATAATATATATTTTATATCGATAAAATTTTATACGTCACATATTATTTATGTCACATTTTACCCAAATGCAATGTTATTCTGCTATCAGAATCATTCTTTATTTTACTTGCAACCCAAAATAGTGTCAAACCAATTGCTAAATGAGGATTTGACAGGCCTAATATTGGCCTAATATAGGCCTTATGTAGTCAAAAGAAAACTTTTGAAAACTAGGTTACATAAACACAACTTGAACAATTTTGTGCTACATTGGTGCTTTCCTCAGTGTAGTCTATAATATTATATATTTGTGTTAGGCATGATTTCAAAATAGGAAATAGGTAAAGAACAAAAATAAAATATCAATTAGAAGAAATAAAATAAATTTTAAAACTCACTGAATTATTGAATTTTCCAATTGCTATACTAACCAAATATTATATTTATTACACCTCACATGGTACGAATTCATCAATCATAAATTAAATGTTACTAATACAGTAGAATAACCGGGTAAATATAACAAATACTAACTAATAAATCCCTTGACAATGTTTTCTGCCACATGCACGTGTGCTACAAGTAGTGAAATGCGTAAGTAAACAAGTGCTACTATTGTTATGATTTAGCAGCTGATAATTGACAGTTCTCAAAACTAAAACCAGATGTCAGAGGCGCACGGGCATGCTAGTTTGAAAAATTCAGCGTTCTAACACTCTTGTGGCTATTTCCGACTGTCGCAGCAAAGGTTGATAAAGTTTACACATCATGGGGTGAAGTTGATTTCCGCAGTCAATGGCTATAATGATGAGATCGAACATATTCGATTAACTCGGCAAAAGGGTTAAAATGATAAATTAAGTTACTATCACAAAAGGTAATTTAATAATTTTATTTTTCAAGCAAACAATAATTTGTTATGGAAAGTGAAACAATTTTTTTTAATGTGTGTTTTAACTTTAAGTATTTTTTGGGCGAAACTTCATAATTGTCGAATCCAGAATTTTATTTTTGAATCAAAGTCAAAGTGAACATTTATTCAAAAAAAAAGTCAAAGTTTTCGAAGGTTGGCACACCCCTAATAATTAATAAACATCACTTTTTCCAATCCAAGTCTTATTTTATATTGTGTTAATGATTCTTACTTAAAAATTTTCTAGAATATCCTCTAAAATGTTACTAAGAAATTCCTTTTATTATAATCAACACTACTCCAATTTTCTTATGAATGGACATATATATCTGACAGCTAGAAAATGTTAATAGATCTACATTCACACGTTTATACTTCAAGTCATGTGATCCTCAGCAGTTACTTTTGATACCTATTAAAAATATGTTTGTATTTTGTAAAATGTCTCTTGAAGGTCCAGGTACAAGTTCAAGAACGTTGTGTGATACTTATTATTTATTTGTGTGTCACCACATTTCACTACCCCTTTAGACTATACATATATGAACTTTTTCACTAATGTGTTAGGGATGAGGAAGCTTTAATTTAATGGGTGAGTACCTGCATTTGTGTGGAGAGAGTTTAATAACATTTAAGAAAACTCACCCTCATTACACCCGACCGAGATTTGGACCCCTAACCTCCTGTCATCAACAGTCGATTGTGTGTGTGACACTTTAAACCATGTGATCACTTAATTGTATTTTTTTCAATTAATGATATATGTGTAATGTTTTCAATTAAATTTTTGTCACTAAAACCAATTTATTATTTTCTTAAATTACTTATAATACGAGTTATTTAATTTGAGGAACTATTTATTACAGCTTTGTGCAAAAATTTGTGCAGAAGTATTTTTTCGTTTTATTTAATAAACGAATGGTTATAAATGAAAAACCTTTTTCATACAATAAAATAAACATTTTGTATTTTAATATAGCCTCAATATGTATAATTTTCAAATAATCAACATATTTAAATATTTAATGGCTAATATAATATTTAAGTGGGCAATAGTTTTGGGCCAAAGTATTTTTAAGACTTTAAAGGTGATGTTGTCTACATTAGTCCTCAAACTCAAAATTTTGTTTATGGTCAAGTTCATTTAGTTAGTAATAAAATGTAGCAGCATATCTGATATCTGATAAACTAAGTTATCACAACATGCATTTCAATTACTTAAGATTTTTTCATATGAATATTAGTTTGTAATGTATATAACAACTCAGAAAGGCTCAAATTGAACATAATTTGAGTATGTTAGCTCTCAATATTTTATTAGCAAAGTGAATTAAAAGCTGACATTGGTTTCGAAACCAAGTCCAAAGTTTCAAAATGCCACACACCTCCAATTTGAAGTGATGTGTATTTATCTCGTTTATTTTAAATATTCATATTAATTGATTTATTTGTTTACTAATGCTAAATAAAGATATCCTTTGTCATTATTTAATCACAAGATTTCAGCTAGTCAGCCACTATGTTGACTGTCTAGTTTGTGATAGCATTATAGACTTAGTACTCTAAGAATGTGCATCAAATATACACACAGGTTTAATATGTATCATTGATTGCGTTCATTATTGACAATACCAGGACTTATGTAGTCTAGTTGTAATAAGTCTACTACAGGTTAAAACTCTTTAATCAAGCATTAGCACTGTGGTAATTTACATTTTGAATTTGCTATAATTAGTTTGAGGGCCAGCCACCAGAATGCTGCTTTTAACTGTACAAAGGTGCCAACATTATTTACATCTGCAGACGAGGGTTTTGGCCATACATTCTTGTTTTGATTGTATTCTGACTGTATTTTAACCTTTAGTTAATATTTATTATAATTCATAAACATATAAAGTTATACTTTTATTTATAATTCTTTCTGCTTAACAAGACTTTTTTTTGTAATGGAAGTTTTGAATTTCAGTGGAAATATCTTTCATGTGACTTAATTCATAAATATCCCTACAATACTACAGTATTTAATATGTATGTAAATAATTAAGTTTCTGTGATTTCAAGCTTCAAACCGAGCTTGTCACTTAAGCTCAAGATTAAGATCGAAAGTTTTGTAGACTTGTCATTTTCGAGCTCCAACTTGATGTACATATTGATAATTTTTTTAGACGCAATGGAAAGCATAGACTATTTAATTTAGATAATATTGACATTTCCACTTGTAAATCATTCAGTAACTTAACACATTATTAAAATGAATACCAATTTTCACTTTAACAATGTAATAAAGCTTTAAAACCACTTTCAACCATTAAGTTAATTCAATATTGTTGTCCATTTTGAATTATCCTTGATTGAAGTTGTATTGCCATGAATAATGCAATGAAAATAAAAATATCTAAATAAATTACTAAATAATTGAAAAAAAATTATATTTGGAAGAAGGTACAGTAAAGGTGGATTGAAACATTTAAAAGGGGACAAACACAATATGGTTTTTACAATGAAAAGAACAACATTTTACACTTTACTTTGCTGTCATTGGACAAAGAAGAAGAAAGTTGATCTTTACCGCCCAATTCCCCGACCTAGGTTTCATTTTATCAGAACTCATCAGGGAGGAGTGTGAAATGCTCAACGCAACTTCTTAAAAGAGGGGAAAAAACACAAAAGGGAGAAAATGGAAAATTATAAAGAATGATAGGACAGTTAGATAATAACTTGTAAAAGTAATAACATAAAGAAAAAACACAGGAAAAGGACATTGGATGTGAATATATAATATATCTCTATAAGGAAAACCTCCAAATATAATTCATTGAAAAATAATTTAAAAAACATTTTTATCTGATCCTTTTCGAAAATAACAATTTTGGTTGGATTAAAAATTCAACATCGAGAATATATATTATAATGAATGTTTTTGAAATTAATATATTTAACTTTTATTAATTAATACTTTTAACTAAACAACTAGCACTAGTTTAGTTACTTTTTATTTATATAATTATGTTGGTTAACCTGTGCTGATTAAAATTCCAATAAATATTTTATCAAACTTAACCACATTTAAATAAAAAAAGCATTTACTATTTCATATTGTTTACTAGAAATATTATTTTCAGCGTCTTATTTTTTATTTTTATTTTGAACATCATTATTACAAGCATTAAAAATTTAATTCAAATACATTTCGCAATAAGATGATTTCTAGCGCTAGTCCATACAATGCGCATGTGCAACTGCGCATAGAGGAATGGAATTAGGACATAAGACATGATCATGTGCATTTATTACACTAAGGATTAATAAATGAGAAATGAAACCTTTCAAATTTCTAAATATTTGCGATTCTTACTTTTTCTTGTAAATAAAGTTACGCAAGCATTTTTTGGGGATATACCAGCTCATGGAAACAGCAATTTCATAAACTTTTTTTTTATAATTGTTAGTATAATTTTAATATTTCTAAAGATTTGAGTGTTCTAACCGTTTGATTATTGTTTCTATTATATTTTTATTTGAGTATTGCTCTTATATTTAAATTATCATTTTTTAAAGTGTTATTTCTAATTTAAAACTCAATAATTCCATTTTTTAAACTTTTTTTTTCAAAAGTATTTACTACTTATAACACTATTTCAAGAACATTGTATTGAATTCATAAATTTTTTAAATCTCAAATTTAAAGAGGTGATATATATATATATATATATATATATATAAGGGCTCTGCGAGTACTCNATATATATATATATATATATATATATAATAAATAGTAATTTAAAATGTCACCAGTAAAAAATAATAATAATTATATGTATATTAATAATATTATTAATATTATTATTATTATTATTTTTTACTGGTAACATTTTAAATTACTATTTTACTTTTAAAACTATAACATTTTAAAATGTTGAATATACTTGAACTTGATTCGAACACAAGAGCTTTTTGAAGTATTCGGCTCGAGTTTGACTTGAATGAAAAAACCCGAGTTTGCAGACCCCTATCAATAAGTAAGACCAAGTTGTAGCAATATTTTTTTAACTATTTCAAGTTGATTTGAAAATATTTGTAACTAAAACATCACCATTCTCACACCCCAAGTAGTTGGGTATTATCCTAACATATTCTTATTCTGTTGACTAACACAGTGGCTTCTTTTGTAATAAACTTATTTGCTGCTGAAATTAACAAGGCAAAGCTATAGTAGCATTTTGACAAGAAGGAAAGAAAATACCAAAATATTATTCTGCAGTCAACATTTGATGTTATTTTACTATGTAGTTATTGTTATTTTATAACTATTAATGATGCTATGATCAATAATTATTATGTTAATGATTTGTTTAATTTCACTTGTTTTCCACCAAAAGGCAATATTAAAGTTTGTTCATGTGTGTGTATAGACAGAGCTAGAAGAAATAGAGTCTCGAAATGAGGAATTTCCTCTAACACGAGCTTTACTCCATCTGATGGATGTTCTAACTAATCTCCCAGTGCCTCGCCTACTGGGAGCGGGCTCTCGTAATCCGGGCTTTGATCCGTATCTCCAGTTTATCATGAACTCTGTGTTTCTTCGTTTCAACACCCGCACTTACAAGAACCCTGGGGAAAAAGTAAGTGCAGTGTATACAAGTAAAAAATCTTTGATTAACAACCAGGTTACTCTACTTAGGGCATAACTAGATTGTAAAAGGAAAAATGCACATTGTGTGTGTGTTCATTGAACGCACTGAGATTCATTGAAGCAATTTGTACATTATCATGAACAGCTTTCAGCCACTGGCTGGGTTTGTTTAGAACATAATCCTCTCCCCTCTCCTCTACACTCCTCCTCCTTACTCCCTTCATCCATATGTCTGCCTCCTACCCCCACCTTTATATCCAACATCCTCCTGGGCATCCTTTCCCTCTCCATTCCTCTCACATGACCATACCATCGGTCATGCCTTCTCATCCTGTCACATTTTGTCACACCAATCCTGCTTCTCAGAAATGTCATTTCACTCACCTGCATTCTGATTCAATCTTGTTATTTAATTGGTGACAATTCCATATTAAAGAAGTTTATTAATATATAATTATATAACCTAAAAATGTATGTATGAGTAGAACATTCTCACCTATAAGTTACATTATTTCCAAATAAGATGTAATTCACTGTCAGTAGCTAGAAGATTAAACAAGAGACGTACTTGTTGACTTCACTTTGCATAATATTGATTGTTGATTGCCTAATTTTCTTAAAGAACTATAATCTATTCTTTGACAAAGCTAAATTAAATTCTAAACACTTGTTATAAAAATTAACACATATTGTTATCATGATTTGTTGAGATATATTTATATGTGTTTGTGCAGTGGGAAGTAGCCAATGGCTGCCTCAAGCTTCTAGTGAAGTTTGTGTCCCAGTATGAGCCACATTTTGAAGATTTTGTTGGTAAACAAGTGGAACTTCAAGGAGGAGGTTTGACGCAAGTGAACCCCCCTTCAGGTTTCCATCTCATGGTCGCTCTCAATTCCAAGTCGGAACTTATAAGGCTGGTAAGTGCACTAAGATTGTTGTAAACCCAAGTAATGTGTATGATGTTTACTGTCTATGAATGTTGTGCCTGTATAGATTATCTTTGATTGTTATTATTAAGGCTTGGCCTGAAAAAATTGGAAATGTACCTGCAAATTTGGTCATTTTAAGAGACTATAAATTTACCTGTAAATCATGAATGAATATGTTATTTGTTACACATATTAGCTTTATAAAAACATTAAATTATTTATTCTTTGTAAAAATATCTACTCATAAGTCAGTATAATTATTTTGTAAAATACAAAATTTGACTTTTGGGTAGTAATAATTAAAAGAACAATTTTTTATATCATTTTTTAATATTTGCATTTTATCCCCTAAATATGAATGGAATACATCCTAAAAATGAAAAGCCCTAAATATTAGAGATGGGTCAAATCCACTATTTCTCGAATCAGAATCTCGAATCTCAAATCCTAGCAAATTGTTAGAAATTTTAATGATTTACAAATAGACCTACATTATACAATAAAGGCCTAAACTGTAAATTAAGATTTATTTCAATCATGCTTTCAATGTTAATCAACCGCAGCCACCCCTCGCAAAATACTGGCTAAAATCCAGCCAAATTAAACAATCTAGACTCAGAATAATTATTGTTTGAAAATCAAATCAATCAAAATTTGAGTGCCTTATAGTTATTTTTAAAAATGTTGATAGAATGAGTTAAGTTTCTAAAAAAAACATGAGAAATAAACAGATTAGGCCTAGTTATCCTTTGATCAACTTTAATCATCATAGGATTATAATTTATTTGAATAAGAAAGCAAAAATAAAAATACAAACATATTTTTAATAAAGACTAAAACAACATGCTTAACACTTAAACATACATTGGAAATAGTGAACTCAATAATGCCTAAGTATGTTTTATTATTATTTTATTATATATCCATTATCTATATTCACGTAGAAAACAGGAAATATACTCAATTCTTGAGATATATCGATTTCTGAGAATGCGTTCTTTTTAAAACACAAACATATTTTCAACTCCAATATGTTCATTCCCATTTTATTAAGCAGGACTATGTTTGTAGATTTTTACAATTACTTCATTAACATATTTAAAAAGATAATAATTTCTTAGTTAAAATCAATTTAAAAACAAATTATGAATTAGCAAGTCGTTATTTGATTCTTAAAACTCGAGAGCGCTTACTAAGTGATCAGATTACCTAAATCGATTTCAAACAAACAATCGATATACAATACGTAGGCCGGTAGGCATAAATAAACAGTTTTATCAGTGTCTGACTGTCGACAGTATTTATTTTATGAAACCCAACAAAATATTTAACTTAATAAATTGGGGTTCTTTGCATAGTTGTAGATAGTTAAAACTAGTTGGGTAGTAAGAATTAACAGTATCTTTATTTTAATCATCACTCTGACGAGTAAACATAATATACGTCATGGCGGCCGACTTTGTATCGTGTGTAATGTGTTATTTCTGTTAAAAAAAAGCCGTAATTTGTTTTATTTATTTCGAGTTCATTTGTAATTCTAGTTTTGATTTTCATTTTTTGAAGAGTTTTAATGTATTCATTCATTCAATTTACAAGATTGTTCATGAGGTGAAAGTTTCAGAAGGGAGCATACGCTGAAACGGTCGAGTCCAAGTTTCCCATAGAGGTGGGAGGGTAGGATATTAGGCATGTTATATTTTTTATATTTAACAATTATTTTTTTCTTTTTTTTAAATAATGAGTTTATTCATGCTTATCTCTTTTGTCCGACAAAAAATAAAGATTACGGAATAAGTTATGAGAAAAGCAGGCCTAAGTAAGTAATTTTTGAATTCAAAATATCATGCTTTGTTTATGAGGTGAAAGATTTGACCATCGAATCCAGTAAAACACCGAATCTCACAACAGGAATGAAGTCTCCCAACAGGAGAAAATAGGAATTGTTTTGAACAAAGAATCATCTTGAAATAATTTAAAGTGTTTTAAAACATAATTGAGGTTGCACTCCAATGGATTTGTAAAGACTCCCGATAATTTACCTAAGCATTGGTTGAAAATACTTGTTATTAATACTTGTTCATGTACTAACATTTGATAGAAATACTTGTTATTAATACTTGTTCATGTACTAACATTTGATAGAAATACTTGTTATTAGTACTGATTCAGGTACTAAAATCTGGTGACGTACTTAAGATTTTTTATAAAACCTTTTCATTCAGAATCATTTTCAAAATCTGACAGTTGGAGGAACAACCTTTCATTTAAAAATTTGTGATTTTTTTTTTTCCAGGAATTATTCTGGAATTTAACTCTTCGGATAGTAAAGTTTGTCTTTGATAATAAAATTAACCTTTTAATTTTCATGCAAGTATGTTTTTAACACTGTCCAATCTAAGATCACTTTGTTACTGTTTCGTTTTAATGTAGTTGTTGATTAGCTCTTCTCTGATGCCCTTTGGTTTTCTTCAAGGTTTTGTACATCATCCATGAAGGTTGCCAGCTACTGGATTCGTACTCTCCCTTCCCAGCCAAGGAGATGTTGGAGTCTTGTACACTGTTGTGCTTGCAACTGATACAGAAGGCACTAAACCTCCAACAGAGGTTCCTGAGCTTACTTAGCAGTGCTGGCAGTAACTTACTGCTCACAGGGCTGAGCAAACTGCTGTTAGATGTAAACCCCCGCAGTGGCCAACCCGACAACCTGCTCAATATCACCAAGTGAGACACTCGGTCGTGTCTTGGTTCTTGAGTTGCTTGAATCACACATATACAACTGTTCCCAGTCTTTGGCCGGGTCACTTTAGTAAAATGCCTCCAACCTACTCTATTTTTACACCAGCCTTCCTCCTTTAATTTCTTACATTCTTCTCCTCTAACTTGATGAATCCAAGTATGGTATACAATCTCGATTTTATACAATTTTTAAAACTAATTATTTATACTTGTTTAGTCTTTCATTAGCTACAAAATAACAAATAAAGTCCAGAAAATAAAAAGGATAAAATTATATAAAAATGTTTTTTTACTCAGAATGTTTCCTCCTAGTTCTTTTTTTATGGTTTTAAATATTAAATAAACAGAATAAAAATATTAATATATACTGTCAGTCTTGCCAAATATTTAACATATCTTTTTAATTCAATTTTAATAAGCTACATTTTAATTGGAGGTGGGACCCTCAAACCCAGAAACCCAAAAACCCTTGAATCTTGAAACCCTTGAACCCAGAAACCCTCGAACCCTGAAACCCTCGAACTCTGAAACCCTCGAACTCTGAAACCCTCGAACTCTGAAACCCTGAAACCCCTGAAACCTGAAACGCTTGAACCCTGAAACCCCTGAAACCTTCAAACCCCGAAACCTTTAAACTCTTGAAACCTGAAATCTTCAAACTCTCAAACCCTCAAAACTTGAAGTCCTTGACAACTTTGATCCTTAAATATATTCAGGGATTCGAGATTTGAAAAATTAGAAGAAAAAATTGTTTCAAATTTTTAACTTAAATTTGTTTTGGAACTTTTATACTGCTTATTGGTTGTTCAACTCCAACATATTTATAGGACAAACCTATCAAGCAGACCCCAGTCCATTAATTTGTCACGTAACTGAATATATAAATGTTATAATTAATGCATTATATAAAAAAATAGGGATGTGTGAGAAAAACTTTTTCAATCCTAGAGTTGTGTAGAATCCACTATTTTATGAATCCAAATCTCCAATTTGTTTTCCATTCTCAAATCCGAATCCTGGAACTAAATGGTACAGGTCTCCCCATGGACTTTCTCGTTCCATTGTTTGAAAATGGAGCTATTTACTCAAAACTCGTAATATTAGTGAAACAATATAATATACACTAACAAACCTGAGCACAATGTCCTATGTCACAAGGGGGAGGTCACTGAGAAGTTAGTTGAGTTCAAGAATCTAGCCGAAAATCAGACAGAGTATAAGATCAAAGCTCTTCATTCAGATAACAGCAAAGAATATTGTAAAGAAAAAATAGATCATATACTCAAAAGTGCGGGCATCCAACGACATCTAAAAACTCTGCACACCCCACAACGGAATGATGTTGCCGGAAGGAAGAACTGCACTTTAGTTGAGGCTGCTCGGTGCATGCTACTTGAGTATGAAATGCAGCTGTCCTTTTGGTCCAAAGCCATAGCGACAGCCATTTACGTCCAGAATTGATGCACAACAAATGGGTTATCTAAAGGAACTTCATACTAGAAATGTATGGAAAAATGACCGAATATTTTGCATCTTCGCATAATTTTTGGGGAGAAAACCATCATCCTAGACAAGTCTCAACAAAGGTAAGTTTGAGACATAAGGCAAGCAAGGGATTTCCATCGGTTACTCTGACTGTTTCAAGGCCTACTGGTTATGGATACAAAGTGAACAAAAAAAATTGTATTTTCAGGGACCTAAGATACTTCGCCAAACTCGGGAACTCGAATGTACATCTGCAGACTTCCTTCGAGGAGAAGAAGAAGAAGAAATATTTGCTCAATAGGAAAGAGGAGTGTTCAATAAAGAAGTGTACTTGCACCAAGATGATGAAATCATTCCAAACACTAACCCAAGATCACTGGAAGACAAACTATTTCTTGGATTTGAGATGAACGTTAATCCACCCATGCTCGACATTGGAAATCGACAAATTCATCAAGACGCAAACAGTGAATTTGACATGCTGACGGAGCAAGGACCCGGCAGACCAAAGTTATTGCTTGCATACCGGAAGAAAGGATCACCTCCGCCAAAATATAGAAGTGACCAGCCAGACCATTCAGAACATTGCTCTCAATAATGATCCTCAGACAGTGATGATTACTGGGCATTCAAACACCACATCATCTCAGCAAACCATAGAGCACATCGACGTTCAAATTAACAAAATAGATGGATCTCTTCCCGACACCATCATCGCAATGAATGTCTTGAAGATCCACATCAATAATGCCATGAAGGGGCCAGATTGCGAGGAATGGTTCTACTTCTATGCTCTCTATTTCGAGATCAGATGCTTGGTTGCCAACAACACTTGGGAAATCATCAATAAACTGACCTATGGTAAGGTGATCGATTATAGGACAATTCTACGAAACAAGTACAATCCCGATGGAACACCACTCCCTCACATTTCAACATTACGATGGCCTACCTGAATGGTGACATAGACACACTAACATTCATGGAACAGCTAGACTTGCTTGTTGAAGCACTACAAAAAAAAATGTAAACTGGAAAGGACGACAGCATTATCGGGAAAGCAAGAGACATGCTTCAGAAACTAGAATCCGGTAACAAGGTCTGCAAACTTTGAAAGGCCATTTACGTACTATGTCAATCTGGATGCTAAATTAAGTGCAACCTTAAATTCACTTGGTTTGCAGCCTATGAACTTCTACCCGTGTGTGTATGTTGATAATTGAAGTAAATTCCCAGTCTACATGCTCATTTACATTAATTATATCGTGATCGCTTCCAGAAACCCAGAACGGACCAGATACATTAAAATAGAACTAAAACAAATTTGACGTAAAGGACCTTGGAGCCATAAAACATTGTGTAGGAATTGAAGTGAACCAATCCGAGGACAAAGTCACGTTATGTCAGAGCGTTTACATCAGGGATATCTTACACAAGTTTGGCATGGAGGACTGCAAACCAGCAAAGACACTGTTATCAAGCAAGGTCAAGTTTGACTTTCCTTCCACTACCACAGAAGAAACAAAGCAATATCCATTCAGAGAGTTGATTGAAGCCCTCATGTACATAGCAGTCGGGTCCCGTCCTGACATTGCTTACGCAGTCAACATGTTGAGTCAATATAATAATTGTCACACTTTAGCTCACTTGCAAGCTGCCAAGCGTGTCCTAAGATGTCTGCAAGGAACCGTCGACAAAAGAGGTTGGTCCATTTCAGGGATGATGAAGGAATTGCCGACTAAGGAAACTGTGGCGCTGACAGAAAGTCCTATGTAGGTTATACTTTCACCTTGTCCAAAGCGGTGGTCTCATGGGGCTGACGGAAGCAGAGAATTTTCGCTCTATTGTCAACCGAGGCATGAGTCTCACCAAAGCCGCAAAGGAAACAATCTTCCTGATGGCTTTCATGCAAGAACTTAATTTAAAGAAGTTGTCAAATATCATTATTTTCAACGACAATCACTCAGCTGTAAAATTGGCACATAACCCTGTCTTACATTCAAGATCGAAACATAAAGACATAAAGTTTCATTTTATTCATAAAGCTCTCCAAGATCACCCACTAAGGCTTGAATAACTATCTATTGAGGATATGGTGCAGACATCTTGACGAAGTTTCTTCCCAGAGACATACATGAGAAATATGCTAACGATTGGGGTTTACGTGCTTGAGTGTTACCTTTTGCCCTTTTTGCCTCACAATTGAGCGGATTTGTTGGAGTTCACTTATTACAGCCAAAATGTTTCTGTTTTCATATATAATTCCTTATAACATTGACAGATGTCGCAAGAGCATTGTCTTAACAACGTTTTCAACCAATCAACAGCTAGTTATGTTCCAGCTGAACGCTGTATCGATCACACAATAAATTATGTCAAGAATAATAAATGCATACTGTGTCTTTTGATCATTACTCTGTCCAACAAATTATTCAATACAATTATTTTTAGCATGAAATTTAACTAGGATTCTATTTGAAAAACTAACTTAACATGAAATTAGATTCAGATTCGACTCGAATTTCTTAAATTCTTGTTTTGGTTTGTAAATATCTTAGGTCATTTATTTGCTTTTTAATTTTTTTTAACATTCTTGATTTTTTGAGAATCATATTAAACTTTTGAGACAAAATCAAGATTTTTTTTTCCTCATCTCACTCTCGAAATTCCAAGTCTCCTACAACCCTAAAATAAATGTTAAAATTTATTTATAATTTCTATTTGTATTATTATATATATTATAATATTATATTATATTTATTATCTTATATTATATTATATTATTTCAATTTCCTCCTATGCTCATAAGCTTTAAGAAGATTTGTAGGTAAACTGAAGGTTCAGATTAGAGAATTGAATTCATAAAATGGTGGATTGGAACCAACTCTAACCAAAATTGTGTATTAATAAATATTCCCCTGTGGATTAGAGATATGAAAGAGATTTTTATATTTGTATTCACTCAAGAAATGTATGATTCAACTCACCTCTGACGTGGAACGACAGGTTAGTGAGTCGTGATTAGATATTGACTGGTTGAAGAATCAAGACACAATCATCCTGTAGCCATGGTCCAGTCAGTGAATGATATCAGGGCCAACCTAGAAGTGTAGAGCAAAGTAACGAAACAATATAATTTATTTTACTAAATATGGAACATAGTTTTGGGAGAACTAAACAGCCAATGTTCAAAACAAACCTACTGCCAATCTTGGCATACAGCTTGGAGAGATGTGTAGGAAACAAAAGAAAGATAAGCAGATTACAAGCCAATGAAATTATGTTTCTTAGGTCAGTGATGCAAAAGACGAGAAGGGGGGAATGTTCAAATACATCAGAAGAAAGATGCAGATGGGCATGTCAAAGTAGGAAATACTGAAATGGTCTGGACATTCAAATTCAAATGGAGATTCAAATATAAATGTGCGAGGAAGAAGACTGGTTGGACATCTTAAAAGGAGGTGGTTGGACCAAATTAAATAAGACTTTGGAGAGCAGAGGAGATATCTGGGAAGTAGAAGTGAGAGAGGAAACATACCAGGACAGAAATAAATAGAGGCACATTGTTCAAACTACCTGGCTCGCTAGAGGAATACAATGAGAGAGGAAACATACCAGGACAGAAATAAATAGAGGCACACTGTTCAAACTACCTGGCTCGCTGGAGGAATACAATGAGAGAGGAAACATACCAGGACAGAAATAAATAGAGGCACATTGTTCAAACTACCTGGCTCGCTGGAGGAATACAATGAGAGAGGAAACATACCAGGACAGAAATAAATAGAGGCACACTGTTCAAACTACCTGGCTCGCTGGAGGAATACAATGAGAGAGGAAACATACCAGGAGAGAAATAAATAGAGGCACATTGTTCAAACTACCTGGCTCGCTGGAGGGATACAATGAGAGAGGAAACATACCAGGACAGAAATAAATAGAGGCACACTGTTCAAACTACCTGGCTCGCTGGAGGAATACAATGAGAGAGGAAACATACCAGGACAGAAATAAATAGAGGCACACTGTTCAAACTACCTGGCTCGCTGGAGGAATACAATGAGAGAGGAAACATACCAGGACAGAAATAAATAGAGGCACACTGTTCAAACTACCTGGCTCGCTGGAGGAATACAATGAGAGAGGAAACATACCAGGACAGAAATAAATAGAGGCACACTGTTCAAACTACCTGGCTCGCTGGAGGAATACAATGAGAGAGGAAACATACCAGGACAGAAATAAATAGAGGCACACTGTTCAAACTACCTGGCTCGCTGGAGGAATACAATGAGAGAGGAAACATACCAGGACAGAAATAAATAGAGGCACACTGTTCAAACTACCTGGCTCGCTGGAGGAATACAATGAGAGAGGAAACATACCAGGACAGAAATAAATAGAGGCACACTGTTCAAACTACCTGGCTCGCTGGAGGAATACAATGAGAGAGGAAACATACCAGGACAGAAATAAATAGAAGCACATTGTTCAAACTACCTGGCTCGCTGATGTTGAAGTGGCCGAAATCGACCACTAAATCACTGTAATGGCTGTTACATATGAAATTTGAGTCTTGTACTACATTTTGCTGTTAAGTGTTTAAGCCTGACCCTTTCTCCCTCCTATCTTTGTTTGGAGAAGCAAGTTTATGTGTTCAAGGGGTAAGTTACATTGATGTCTGTGAAATGTGTTTTTGTATGTAGGTATGTCACATACAACTGTTGGCTGCCTGAACACACACTCTGCGCAGTTGGTATCCTGCAGGTGGTGACAGCCAGCCCCACTATTCACAACCACCTGGTTGGATTGTTTACATCGACACCCTCCATTTCTGTACTCATTAGGCATGGCTTTGTGGAGTGCTTGGACTCGGAGCAGGATGATCCAATGGTATGTTTGGGAAATGTAGTCTATATTTCTTACAATGATGTCACGCTTCCTCTCAAATTCTGGTGCACTTCCTCTTGCAGTAATTTTATCACAACCTTTGTCAATACTGACAATAACTGTTAACTTAAAACATGATTAAATTAATATTGGACTAATAGAAATAATAGATAAATGAAAACATTGTTGAAATACTGTACATTAATGTGTTAGGGCTAGGCCAATCTTGCTGTTGCCGATTATTTATTGCTGATCACCAATGACGATTATTTGCTTTATTTTCCCTTATTAACTATATATATATACACACACACACTTTCCTTGGGCCTGTCTGTGTTTAATGAGTTCTCGTACCCTCATTTGCAATGTTCCTTATTTACACATGTATATACAGTGGAACCTGACTAATTCGAAATCGTCTTTAATTTGAATTTTTCGTCCAGTCCCGTGAATTTTGTATTAAATCAATGTTAAAAAATTGTGGAAAATTTGAATTTTGTCTTGGTTAGTTCGAACTTTTCGTAAGTTGTAATGTACTGTGCAGAGTTGTTTTCCTACTTCTAGTTGCGGCGCTGTGTTGTTCTATTTTTGAAAACAGGGCAGGCGACGTTGGAATGTGGTCGGTACCCTTCTTCACGCCCCTCCCCCTTCCCCTCCCAAACTCACCCATACGTATTTGCTTACACGTACAGTTCTTTACTCAGTTAGTCAAGGTTGATCCTCTCGAGCAGTTATGTGCACTGTTGTTTGCGATTCGGTCGTAGGGATTTTCTTGTTAAGTGCGAGTTTATTTTGTTTTGTTGTTTAGTACAGTAGTGTTTGTTTGTGTGTGTATCGTGATGTCACTGTACAAGCCACAGTCCCATAAATCATTAACTTTGGCCGAAAAAGTAGCGGTGATAAAGGAAGTGGAAAAGGAAATTCTCTTTAAGAAACTTATTTAATTCAAATTTTTGGATAACTCAAATCTTTTCATGGTCCCTTCAAGTTCGGATTATCCAGGTTCCACCGTAGTTTGCTTGTTTAACACTGATCAAAGTTCAAGCCATTCTGAAAGACACTAAACTCATAAAAAGGTAATCAAATCTTTTCTTTAACCTACTGCTTTTTTTAGTAGATAAGATCATTTGTCTTTTAATTCTTGTCAAATTAAGTCTCAGCTGTATATTGCTTCCATTAAAATATTTCAACACCTGCCATAAATAACCCATTACAAAATATTGTAATTGTTTTCTGGGGGAAGGACGAAGAAGATGAAGATGGTTTTGGAATTCACTGTCACATTAAAGAAGCCATTCTTAAATTCCTGCAGCAAAGTGTGAGCCACTCGGCTCCCAATATTGCTCACTACCTGCTGGGGTTTGACACCAAAAAAGACATAAAGAAGATGGTTTTTCAACAGCCTGGTAAGTTTGAACTTCATTATTAACGTTCATGCATACACACACACACACACACCTGATCACACCATTCCCTTACGGGGTAGGCAAGAAACTGTGAATATAGCTCAAAACAACAAATCCATACTTAATCCATCTTCACTAACTTACTCCACACTTCCCATATCCTTGCATACTTCCCTCGCTTCAACAACATCCTTAAACCAAGTCATACATGCTCTTTTATTATCTAAACTCTTAATGTTTCTCGTTTTCACATATACACCTACAACATTTAGCCAAGTTTTACATGGCCTACCCCTTCCTTTTGATCCACACACTCTACCTTCATATATTTGTTTCGTCACTCTATCCATACTCATCTTCTCAATATGCCCAAACCAACATAAGACGCTTTCACAATGACTTATTGGATTCCCTTTCAAACCACACTCCTGCAGCACCCATTCATTAATGACTCTGTCCATTACTAAACAAACATAGCAAAGTGACATTCTTTTTTAACGTTATCGTTTGGCATTTCATTTGTCTATTGAACAAAATCTTTGCTACGCGATAACTATCAAATGTTTGGACATATTTAAGCCAAATCTGTCAGAGACATTATTTGAACCTAGGTCGAACAACATTGCTATCTGCAATATGATGACAGCTCACAAGGTTTTTCGTTGAATTGCTTGTCTCAAGTAATTTGTATTCATGATTTAATCAAGTACCTAGGTTATTTTATTTTAAATCTTGATATACTTGCGAGGTTGACGTCTTAATCCACATGAACCACAGTTAGTATTAATTTGTTTTGTGTTTGACTTGATCAATAAGGAGAAATATCAACTCCAAATCCAAAAATATATTATAGGAAATATTTTAACTTTAATTTACATTATAAATGTTTAAACTGTAATAACAATAACAAAATGGAGGTATTGAGTTTTACAGTTAATAGAACTACTAATAAGACTGTAGTAATGAAAATACATTGGAGGGAATGAGGTCTACAGTTCACAGAACTACTAGTAAGACTGTAGTAATGAAAAGACATTGGAGGGAGTGAGGTCTACAGTTCACAGAACTACTAATAAGACTGTAGTAATGAAAATACATTGGAGGGAGTGAGGTCTACAGTTCACAGAACTACTAGTAAGACTGTAGTAATGAAAATACATTGGAGGGAGTGAGGTCTACAGTTCACAGAACTACTAGTAAGACTGTAGTAATGAAAAGACATTGGAGGGAGGGAGGTCTACAGTTCACAGAACTACTAATAAGACTGTAGTAATGAAAATACATTGGAGCGAATGAGGTCTACAGTTCACAGAACTACAAGTAAGACTGTAATAATGAAAAGACATTGGAGGGAGTGAGGTTTACAGTTCATAGAACTACTAGTAAGACTGTAGTAATGAAAAGACATTGGAGGGAGTGAGGTCTACAGTTCACAGAACTACTAGTAAGACTAGTAGTAATGAAAAGACATTGGAGGGAGTGAGGTCTACAGTTCACAGAACTACCATTATTACTGCTTCATATTTTGAGTAAGATAACATACATAATAAACGCACATTTTCTAAATTCTTGCTACGCTTACTTCCTTCCAGGTGTGTTAGAATTTCCTCGCACCTGTCTTCACTCCATCATCAACATGTTGGATAACTCTATTGGTGCTCGTTCTGGGGACTTCAGACACTCCTTTAAGCCTCGTGTGATTGAACAAGCCTATTGCATGCTCTATTCACTCTCTGCCGATACCAGGACGTATGAGCCAGTACTTCGTTTCTTGCGGTCGTGTAATGACTTCTTAGTGCGTCATCTGGCATGTCTGCCCTTCTCAGGAACCAACAGAGGTAACATTCACATGCATATTACCTACACATTAGTTTTTATAACCAGTTATTTAATGTAGGTGTTATTTTATTTATTTTTTTATGTACAAGGCGTTCACCATAGTTAGTTTCTTTAGAAAACACACGGAGATAATTGAATCAATGCTTTATAAAATGAAAATAATATAGCTTGGGCATAAATCTTGTCCTTTGAGATAAACATTAAAAAAATAAAGTAGATGCAGGAAAGTTGGTTTAAAAAACATATTAAAGGCAACAAACATACAATGAAAAGAAGAATTCTCACATTACACTATTGCCACTGGACAAAGAAGTAATGGCTGCATCTTCAATCAAATCGATTGTTACTGCCCAATCCCCCGACTAAGGTTTTATTCTATTTATTAGGAGGGCACGTGAAACGCGCAATGCAAGGATAGAAATATTAGATGCGCACTAGGGAGGAGATTAAAAATTGTTTTTTCTAAATTCTTTTCCTGCTAGCATGGAAAAGTCATGGAATGGTTTCAGAAACATACTTACAACATTTCAGATTAATCAATAAATATTTTCCGGTTCCACTTTGAGCTCTAAATATGCAAAATTAGCCAAAAATGATGTAAATTTTCACATTTCAGTGTCTTTTTTAATTTCAGATTTTTACTTACCACTAGCGCGGAAAAGTCGGAAGAATATTTAAGAAACCCAAGTGCAAAATTTTATAGTAATCAATAAATATCTTCCGGTTCCACTTTGAGGTCTGAATATGCAAAATTAGGCAAAAATGTAGAAAACTTAGGGGTCGAAATTTAGTAAGAAATAAAAGAACTTTTGCTTTAACATTTATTTTTGGAAGATTTTAACATTTATTTTACCAAAATTAAATATTCATAAATAATAATTATGAACATTAAACAATAAATCCTACTACTCACGCAATACACAGACTTTGTAGAAATGTGTGTTTCGAGTTCCAGAGTAAAAGTTGCAAATGTGCACTAAGCGCTTTTCATTCACTTGTTTCCATATTTTTCACTCTATACTGGTTTCTGGTTTCAAACGATGGCATGACACGCCTTGACTCCATTCTGGATCTGATGCATCCATCACGCTTGGTCTCTTCGATGACTGCAAGGGAAGCTTCTGTTGTCAGTTTTACTCCTCTTTCAACACATCAAGTGTGGCACTCTGGACATGTGCCAGACTATATCCTATGTCCTATGCACTATGTCCTCGTTCAACAAGTGAGTGGTGAGCGAAGGTTCCGTTAGTTGGCAATTCTGCCACTCTATGAGATCCATGTAAGATTTAGCTTTAAAGTTAAGTTGAGGAATTTGGAACACACGAACTCCTAGTCCCGTTTCTTTCCTTGCTTTCAAAATCCTGCAAAGGGCAAGTTCTCGCACATTCTGGTCTGGGTCAGCAAGCATTGTAAGGATTGTTGCTTCAGGATGACCAAAGTAGCCATTTCTTTGGATGACGCGATCCACAACTAGCTTCAGATTGTATATAAGATAATGTGAAGCTTGAATTATTTTCCAAAGATTTTGTGGTCCATCTGTACAATTGGGATGCGATTTGATTCAGAACCACACAGGTGCGTAAACCTTCATGATAAACTCAGCCAAAGCTTGTATTTCATTGAAGTGATCCGGTGTACCTGTGTACACGCAAGATTCGATTAGCAGTTATCAATCAGCGGGAATGGGAATGATTTCCAGGATTTTTGTGAGACAAATTCTCAGGACACACACCACTTGTTATTGCAGTACAGATATCTCGCAAGTATCTCTGGTCTATGCTCAGATCAGTTTTTTCTGCAGAAGGAACTGCGGTCTCACTTTTCTTAAAGTTCACAACAGGTAAAAGTTCACAATTTTGAAGCTGTTTTCCATTTGGACCACAATGTGTTTTAGGGCCAGTTGTATCGCTATCCAAGTGCTGCATTAGATGCCTGAGCAGTAGCTCATTACCATGAAGCTGGCACACGAACCAATGAAAGGATTTCTTACAAAATAGTTCTATACGGCGGAAAACACCACCCTTATTTTCCGTGTTTACTGGGGCCCTATCACCTCCTAATGCTAAGAATGTAGTGAAACCAAAATGACGTTCTTTGCAATATTTCGTTATACGTTCAGTAATGTCTTTAGCAGAAGAGGTTATTGGTGACATGTGCCCTACATGTTTGCAGCCAGGTTCTTCTATTAGTGTCACATGTTCTTCAAGCACTCTTTGCTGATGCAGCGTTCCCTCAATGTTCTTCTGAGTTAAAGTTTGATCTTTTCAACCGTCAAAATATAGTCCTTTGGACTTGGCGTTCCATGCGATATTTCTTTCTTTCCCTTCTTATCCTATGCCTGTCTATAACATGGGACATGTCGTCATGTGTCACAACTCCTAACTCTTCAAGAAGTGCACTTGCTACTGTTGCCGCAGCTCTGTCGGACACTCCCATTCTGTTGCACGCACTAGCTGGGGCTGGAAGGCGGGTTGTTCGTGATATACTTTTACCACTTACATTCGATTGCGATAAGGTTGAAGGTTTATCAGTAAGATGCTGACACTGTTGCTCATCAACAAGATCAGAAGAATGTGATAACTTCAAATCTTCACGTGAAACAGCTGTGGTTGCGTTTTCACTTTTCTTCTGTTTTCTGAACCGTTCCTTTTCAAACCTTTACGTTCATTTCCTAAGTTTCTGTGTTATCGCCATATCAACTGGACCTATTGCCATTTTCCTTGAAGTCCTCTGATCCTCAAGAAACAGTCTTTCCAAGTCTGGAACTTTCTTTTCACTTAGGCATTTACATCCGTTGAGAGAAGCACACTTGCAAGAACAAATATCGAACAGACGCTGTTTTACTTCAGATTTGAAAATTTGTAATTTGGACCTCATCTTTTCCTTTTGTTTCTTAGTGGCAAATTTATTCTTGCTCTTGTATTTATCATTATATGATCTAATCATTTTGACTATTCTTTCCCTAGAAACTGTTGGAATTGAGGCGGCCTGCCAAATTGTTTCAACCTTTTCAGCCACATAAACCACTATCAGGTGGGTCCGATTTTGTATTATTTTTCAATTCATTTCTCACCAACAAAAAGTACTTCATAATAACTTTGTATGTTGGTAGAACGAGAGTATTTAATTCTGCTGGATACCCAAAAAGGGACAAAAAAAAATCACCTCTACTTTACCTTTTTATTTTCAGCTTCTTCACATTTTCCGACGATTGCGACATCTCTCTGTTATATCTTTTAAGTACACTATTAGTTACACACAATATTAAAAATCCAGTAAACACTTTCACATGTACTATTTTGCAATCAAATTTAGGCACTACAAATGAATACTTGAATTACGAAAGTGCCACGAGCAGAGCATTCGACCAACGGTCACATTACAATGAACGAACATGAGAAAACTGAACTTACTAAGGGAATTCCCCGCAGAGGGCCTTGATTTCGCTCGTGCAATCTTTTTAGTGTAAGGTAGTGCCATCTATTGTCCATGGCGCAGGCGTTGATCAACGTCCATGGCTGCCCGAACGTTCCCTGGCATTCATTGCAATAACTTACCATAATGCCATCTATCAATGAACCACTCAACCTTTAGCCAGTCTGAATACTTCATATCTAAGTTGATATATCAGTTCAATGCAATACAAAGAACTTAGCCTGAAGTATATAATTGTTATAATAAATGAATAGCGAAAATATTTGGCGCGCAACTATGGCTGCCGGGCCAATGCAGGTTGCTCTGATAAACATGCACCAGAGAATGGTTTAAGACACAAAAGTCGAACCTGGAGATATTTATTGATTACTCTAAAATTTTGCACTTATATTTCTTATATATTCTTCCAACTTTTCTGCACTAGTGGGAAGAAAAAATCTGAAATTAAAAAACTCACTGAAATGTGAAAATTTACATCATTTTTGGCTAATTTTGCATATTTAGAACCCAAAGTGGAACCGGAAGATATTTATTGATTAATCTGAAATTTTGTATGTATGTTTCTGAAACCATTCCACAACTTTTCCGTGCTAGAGGGAAAAGAATTTTGGAAAAAAAACTTTTTATGCTCCGCCCTAATGTGCATGGTTCCAGCCAGCCCAGTGACACTGAATGGGGGGTCCCTCATTTTTTGACCTTGTTCTTCCCTCCCGCCTGCCAATATGTTGACACACACTCTCTCTCGCTCTTAATTTGTTTTGCTCTTGAGTCTAGTAATAGAAATAGCTGGCGAGTACAGTCCCAGTACGCTACAAAATAGTAAGACTATGCTGGTTTTTTCAGTGAAAATTGTAAGATTGTGCACATAATAAGATTACAATTTATGAAAGAACATTTTTAGGAGAAAAACATCGCATTATATTCGGGCCAATAGAGTATAATATATATTATATAAGTATTTTAGAGGTTAAAGGATTGTAGTGTCCTATTTGTAATATTTCTTGATTAACTTGTTTTCTTACCCTAGTGAGTGAGCTGAACCAGATGTCCTGGCTTCTTAAGACGGTAGCCATTGAATTAAGGTTGACATCTATGAAATGTCAGCACTCCCATTTGAAAAGCCTAGTCGAGCTGCTGACACAAGAGCAAGTATCACATGAACCTGTCATCATAGATGAGTCTGTGCAACTACTGGGACTCAGTGAATATCGAAGTATGTTTAAAAATAGATTTTATTCATCAAATGGAAACTGACCAACAATTTTTTTGTTTTGTACCAAATTTTCTTTCTTAACCATATCACTTTTTTTTTTACTACCACATTTAAAAATTTGGTAACAGCTTGTATCTGAATTTGCACAAAGAGTAGATTCAAAACCTTTACCCCCCACCTTCTGCAGTTTGTAATCTCACCCTTCCCATCACCAGCATCCTGTCCAGTCAGCTAGAAGTTGATTACGACGACATGGGAGTCGCTTATGGGCGACATGAGGCCCCAGTCTGCTCCTCTGGCACTGTGCTTTTATCAGACTATACATAATTTGTGAGTCAGGTGGTTTGTTAATATTTTATATAATTTTATTTCTAGATCAGCCATTCCATTCTCACCATTCTAGATCGGAACAAAAGGAAGCATTGTTGCTTACTCTGCTTTCATTCGCAAACATCTCTGAACTTCCTGTGCCTATACCACAATGGGAATTTTTCAGCCAATCACAAATTGAACAGGTAATTTTATTTCTTCAAATACAAAAATAAAAAATAACACCATTATCTAGTGTGTTTTTTTAAGGTAGACTTTGAATTAAACCATAAGAAACTTTAACTGTCACAACTCGGCAATTAAATTTGTTGAGACTTTTCTTAAATTCATAATATTAATTAGGGGTCTGCAAACACCAGTATTTTTTCATTCAAATCAATCTTGAGCGAGCATTTCCTGAAGCTCCCAATTTTTTAGTAGAGTATAGGTTTAATGAATATACTATGTTAAACTTAATTGTGAGAGTAAAAAAGTATTAAACTTATTAAAAACATTGTTTACTGAAATATGACTCGGATATTTAGAAAAGTAATGTTTTAATATATAAAATAAATGTAGGTGACTCATCCCTTCCCTGCCTAAGCCAATCCAACACCTGTGTAGTTGATGTGTTTGATTGGCTGAGCCAAGGAAGGGATGAGTCACCTCCAGGGAGTCTACTCAATCTCGGATAGTTTCATGTTTTCCTGGCGATTTTCAGATTTTGCCAGGTTTGAAAATGTCTATATATTTACTTAGAATACTATTTTATTAAAAGGTGACCTAGCAGTCTAGGGGTAAGGT
The DNA here is from genome assembly GCA_902151455.1 of Timema bartmani. Classification (NCBI taxonomy): domain Eukaryota; kingdom Metazoa; phylum Arthropoda; class Insecta; order Phasmatodea; family Timematidae; genus Timema; species Timema bartmani. The sequence continues at coordinate 156,245 of CABFWB010001499.1, forward strand.
GTCGAACTTCTGTGCTGAGGCTCCGGGGTTCAATCCTCGGTCCTGGCACAGATATAACTGATTGCCGAACCCTTCCTTCACCTCTGACAAGACGTGTATTAATCACAACTTGTGAATGTGTGGAATTTCAGGCCTCCACTGTGGTTCGGATCCCAAGTTAAACTGTACCCTTATGAAAATTTATACAAAAAACTATTAAAAAAAACTATTGAAATTTTCAATGGGTAAATTTGGACAAATACTA